>RXON01004889.1:0-12863 GCA_009667805.1 Leptobrachium leishanense
CTTCAGTAGTCATAAATGTAAATTAAGTATGAGTGTTGTATGAATGTGTAGAGGGAGCTATAATGAATGAATGGTGTGTGAATGGGCAGTAACAAGGGTTCAAGCCTTGACCTGGCGTTACTGCTCACTGTAACTTAAAAAAAATTAATAAGCGAGGGGAAAAGTATTGAGAAAAGTCCTGCAGGCCTGAAACATGCAGGGTTATCCAAAGAGATTCGAAAAGTCACCGCACGTTCGGTGACTTTTCGTTCTCTTCAATTCGGTTCCTTTTGCCGATTGCATTTCGGTGACCCTGCGGTGTATTCAGCAAAGAGCACAGGGTCCCCGAATTGCAGGGAAAAGCTGCCGTAAACCTGACGAAAACTAACCGAATGCATGCTGAAAACAAGCAAAAACATCTGGATTAACCTTCGAAAAAGCCGAACAGGAGCCGAACATGAGCCGAATCACACAGAGCCGAAGCAGCTGTGACGTAGAGGAGGCAGTGAATAAATTAGAAAAACCATTTGTATGAATCTGGGAAAAAGAAACGCTGTTTGCAAAGAAACTACTGAGCGAAAATGTCTGAAATTTTCACAGGAGGTCCAGGGAATGATAATAAAGAGGGCTGTTACAAAAAAAATAAGTAAACTGAAAAAAAAAAAAAAAAAATCGGACTTTTAATTTTTTTTTAAAAAATTCAGAAAAATGCTTAAAGTATCCTAAAAAATCTATAAATAAAGAGACTTTTTGCTGCAGAATTTTATAATGAACGGTTTATTAGATATTGAATTAAAACGGGAATATTTTTAACATTGAAGCCTACGGGATTCTCCTGAATAAATTTGCCGAATGAAACCACCGAATGGCAGGGCATTAGGGGAACCTTTCACTGCTGGTTTGTGTTCTCTGAATAGCCGAAGCAGTGCTTTTTCATGGGGATTTCACTGCCCTCGAACAGGGACCGAACAGGCACCGTATGTTCAGGCAATTCGCCAGGATTTGGCGAATTGCCTGCTCTCTGGATAGCCGAATGGCCAGGAAAGGTAACCGAAGGCTGATTTTCAGCGTTCGGTTACCTTTCTCAAGCAATTCGAATCTCTTTGGATAACCCTGTATGTCTTACTCCTTTTGCACAATAAAGCAGTTTTCTTTCTGTGCTACAACATGCCTTCTGACTGTTTATTTTGTGACACAGCAGTTAGTAGCATTGAGAAAGGCATCTTTTTCTACCACTGAATGAGGGGACCACACTTTTTTTAAAATTAAAATATATTTTATTAAAATGCACATTTAAAGTATATTATTTATTGCATTTTAAACAAATGAATCGCTTTGAGGCACAGATAAAATCTTTCCTGTGTATGAAGTCACCATACTGGCCGCTTACTTTTTGCAGCTTTCAGGTGAGAGAAGTTGTATAATGCAGCCAGACTTTACAAGCACCCACTGATACACATACTCTGTTGCTGTTTGACATCAAAGGATGAATACAAATATAACAATTATTATATTAAGGCAGTAATGTATCCTGGAGAGATGTAACATGGTTTCCCACCTGCATAATATAATGAAATTGTTACTTTCCCTCTGACCTCAAACAGCAGCAGAGTACATGGCATGATGGCATCTCTGGGAGGTTGTAAATTCTGCTAGCATGAGAAATATTACACAGGGCAGGCAGAGGGATGATCCTGTCCTGTCAGTGCCAGACAGGACTCCCTGCGATTTCAAATGTGCACGTCTAACATGGAGCAAAGTGCCTGCCAAGCTCACCCAGGTGTTATCTTACTTATCTTAGGGAAAACACAGATACAGCACAGGTAACATTTTAAATTGCATTTTAAAAGGGAATTCCTTCATATAAATCTCGGCCTGTAAAATTTTTCTGGCGCATCTGACCTTACAGTAAGGGAAAAAACTCAATTATATATAACACAGGGAACATTTTACATTGCATTTTAAAAGGGAATTCGTTCATATAAATCAAGGGGGAACGAATTGTAATAAAATTTACATAAACTGATATATATATATATATGTTTTATCAGTTTATCAGTTTATGTAAATTTTATTACAATTTGTTTCCCCTTGATTTATATGAACGAATTCCCTTTTAAAATGCAATGTAAAATGTTCCCTGTGTTGTATATAATGGAGTTTTTTCTTTTACTGTAAGGTCAGATGCACCAGAAAATTTTTACAGGCTGAGACACGATCCTTTCCTCTATGTGCCGGACTGAGAACTCAAGAACCACAAACTAGAGTTTGATTAGGAGGGGAGATAGATACCTGTCCCCCCTGTCTAATTTTACAAGCAGTCACTGGAAGAATCATTAACCATAAAATGCCTGTTATCAGTGACGGCCCCCTGGGGAGATAAGTGCCTACATTGCTCCTCACACCTCTTACCAGATTCCACTAATTAACATGTTATAAAGTTAAACAGATGGGGGAGAGGCACTGTGTGTGTGTGTATGTACTGATGGAGATAGTCTGTACAGTTAATCTCCCTTCAAACAGGACATCACAGGGAGTCCTGTCTACTCTGTCCAGCATAAGAAACAAATAATATTACAATATTACAGTAGGGGGGCTCACTGATAATTTAGACAGGTTCCCTGCAAACCTACCAGGGGTGAGCTCCAGCTACTGCCCCATGTCTGCACCACAAAGCGCTGCGACTGTGCCAGACACACTAAGATAAAAAACACATTGTGACCCTTTACTTACAAGGTGCTCAGTTTTATAATGAAAAAACTTACTGTCAGAGCATGCAGTCATTTTATGTTCTCCTGAACCTTCTAGGAAGTCATGTAGTGTGTAAATATATATATTAATATCACACATTCACCATAATTTCAAACAATATAAAAAGGATTTGGGGAAATACTATAACATGCCCTAAAATTGCAATAACTCTACAAATAATGTAAAGTCACTGAAATGTTGGTTACAGGATTTTTGATATGGATACTTAATTAAACTACAAGTTTTTAATTACCCTCCTGTTAAAAAACTCAAGTGTATCCTACATCTTTTGGATATATATAATACTCCTAGTATTGCAGGTGGGAAATTATATCTACCTATAGTATTAATAAAACTAATGCAGGAGGCAAATTATATATACCTATAGCAATAATCATACTAATGCAGGAGGGAAATTATATCTACCTATAGTAATAATCCTAGTATATTGCAGGAGGGAAATTATATCTACCTATAATAATAATCCTAGTATTGCAGGAGGGAAATTATTTCTACCTATAGTAATAATCACACTAATGCAAGAGGCAAATTATATCTACCTATATTAATAATCCTAGTATTGCAGGAGGCAAATTATATCTACCTATAGTAATAATCACACTAATGCAGGAGGGAAATTATATCTACCTATAGTAATAATCCTAGTATTGCAGGAGGCAAATTATATCTACCTATAGTAATAATCACACTAATGCATGAGGGAAATTATATCTACCTATAGTAATAATCACACTAGCGCAGGAGGGAAATTATATCTACCTATAGTAATAATCACACTAATGCAGGAGGGAAATTATATCTACCTATAGTAATAATCCTAGTATTGCAGGAGGGAAATTATATCTACCTATATTCATAATCCTAGTATTGCAGGAGGCAAATTATATCTACCTATAGTAATAATCACACTAATGCAGGAGGTAAATTATATCTACCTAATGTAATAATCCTAGTATTGCAGGAGGGAAATTATATCTACCTATAGTAATAATCATACTAATGCAGGAGGCAAATTATATCTACCTATACTAATAATGACACTAATGCAGGAGGAAAATTATATCTACCTATAGTAATAATCCTAGTATTGCAGGAGGGAAATTATATCTACCTATATTAATAATCCTAGTATTGCAGGAGGCAAATTATATCTACCTATAGTAATAATCACACTAATGCAGGAGGGAAATTATATCTACCTAAAGTAATAATCCTAGTATTGCAGGAGGGAAATTATATCTACCTATAGTAATAATCATACTAATACAGGAGGCAAATTATATCTACCTATAGTAATAATCACACTAATGCAGGAGGGAAATTATATCTACCTAAAGTAATAATCCTAGTATTGCAGGAGGGAAATTATATCTACCTATAGTAATAATCACACTAATGCAGGAGGGAAATTATATCTACCTATAGTAATAATCACACTAATGCAGGAGGGAAATTATATCTACCTATAGTAATAATCACACTAATGCCGGAGGGAAATTATATCTACCTATAGTAATAATCATACTAATGCAGGAGGGAAATTATATCTACCTATATTAATAATCCTAGCATTGCAGGAGGCAAATTATATCTACCTATAGTAATAATCACACTAATGCAGGAGGGAAATTATATCTACCTATAGTAATAATCCTAGTATTGCAGGAGGGAAATTATATCTACCTATATTAATAATCCTAGTATTGCAGGAGGCAAATTATATCTACCTATAGTAATAATCCTAGTATTGCAGGAGGCAAATTATATCTACCTATAGTTATAATCATACTAATGCAGGAGGCAAATTATATCTACCTATAGTAATAATCCTAGTATTGCAGGAGGCAAATTATAAAAAACTATAGTAATAATCACACTAATGCAGGAGGGAAATTATATTGTACCAACTATGTATCTTATCAATGTTCTAGAATTAATGTTTCTCCGGGTTATCAACTGCAAATTCAAATCTACGTTTATTCATCCTCTATATTTATACATTCCTCACTAGGAATGTCTTACCTAACTTAGCAGTGTTTATTACTTGGACTCTGAGCGCTGGATCAGTTACTGTATCTCTCAGAGCCAGTGAAAGGGTTAACTGATCCAGCGCTCAGAGTAACTGTAATAACATTGAAAAATTAGTTATCTAGGTAAAATAATTATTAATGTGGCTAAGATCTTGTTTTTAGTTAGCAGCACTTAGTGTCTGCCCCATCAGAAGTGACTTGGCTTTGAGCGCTGATATCTCACCAAGTCACTTCTGATGGAGCAGACATGGAGTCACTGAGCCACAGTAATAATCATTTTACTTAAACAACACATTTTTCAGTGTTATCCAGCGCTGGAGTCACTAATAAATTACTTACAGCGGACATCTGAGAAACTGTAACATTTTACAGTGACTCTGATACAGTAACTGTATCTCTCCATGAATGTAACAGCAGACATCGGCAGAGAGAGATACAGTTACTGTAACAGCAGACTTCGGCAGAGAGATACAGTAACACAAGCAGCTGATCTCTGGGCTCAGAGATGCATTTGATTTTCGGAGGAAAGAAATTCGTTTAAATACGAAAGAAATCTAAACGAATTTCGTGGGCAACTAAATAAATTTCATTTTAGGACGAATCCATTCGTCCAAAACGAAATTTTGTGGTGTGCACATGTCTACTATTTAACCCTCGCACTGCAGAGAGCTGCAGAGAGCTTCCCTCGACAAGTAATTTATACACGTTTACATCCGGCGCACGTAAAGCAGCCTTGCAGCATGTAGGATTCATATGCTCCAGCAAAAATCAAGGAGACATCCCAGTTGATTAAGGCAACGGTTTACCCTCCGTCATCGCTTGGATTAAACATGTTCAGTTCACACGACTAAACAGATCGCCCATCTCATTACCCATAACAAATTATTTACTCACATGGCGAGCCCTGGGAAAGAGTGGGTACACGTTACTTCACAAAATGATAACCCGCACCTTCATAATCACGTAACGCAATTAAATACAAAGCCCTAGTGGCCCTAGCCCATGATATTTATTTTGCCAGTTTGATGAAGCTGCCCAGCTGGGGGAAACGCATCCTGGTTGTTGTTCTTAATAAAAACGCTTTACTTTTATCCTGCCTGCCTGCTTTGGATTATCCAGAGAAGGTTTAGTGGATTTTATCCCAGAAAAAAAACCATACCTGCATATCCAAGAGCCAGAGGTGGCTCCACCAAGAGTGAGTATGTATTTGTCGTGCATTGAAGATTATTATATGTACGCACAGAAATACATTAGGGAGCATCCCTTGTCATATTTCTTTAAGAAAACATCAAAACAAAAGTGGAAGGTGACTGGGTGCCTGAGAAATAGAAGAAAAAACAAACCAAAGGTGATAAAAACCAAAGTCAGTGTAGGCTCTTGTCATGTGAGTGTGTAGATAACTGAATGCATATATCCTCATATGTACATATTGCACGATAATATCTTTCTATTTTGTTTTATGTAATACGGGACGTTTGTTGAAAATTCTCCATCTGGAACAGAAATTGCCAGCACGTTTATGTATACCAGATATCTTGAGTGCTGTACCTCCACTACAAAGCAATTCCATACAAAGCCCTAGTGGCTGGGGGTGCGGTAAGGGCACACAGGGCTTCCCCTAGCAGCTGGACGTGCACACAGGGTGCCCCCTAGCAGTGTGGGGTACAGTAAAGACATAGGGAGCCCCTTAGCTGCTCAGGGTTGCAGTAAAGGACACAAAGGGCGCACCTTAGCGGCTTAGGGTTGCAGTAAGGATACAAAGGGGGCTCCCTAAATACAAGGAGGAGCCCTAATAAGACTCCGGCATAATCCAAATATATGGAAAAGAACCCAATAAGAAAACTGCACCCCCAAATATATGGAGGAGCCCCTAATAAGACAACTGCACCCACAAATATGTGGAGGACCACCAATTAGACAACTGCACCCCACAAATACATTGGGGAGTCCCTACATAGTCATCTAACTAAATATATATTTATATGTAGGAGACCCTAAAAGGAAACTGGCACACCACGAATACATGGAGGAGTCCTAAAATGACACCCGCATACCCTGAATACATAAAGGAGGAGCCTCTAAAAAGACACCCACACATCTCAAGCAAATAGTTTTTCATAGATGTTATTGTATGAATGGACCCTGGGATTTAAGCTCAGTCAGAATAGTAGGATCTGTTTGTTTAATACCTCCCAGCTCACAGCGGTGAAAGAGGCTTCATCAAACAAAGCATTAATAACCAGATAGGGACCAATCAGCATTTATAAAAACCATCCATCCAGCCGGCTCAATCCCTCTATCCGTGCATTTCTGTGACACCGTCTGCCCCCACGTTAAGACACTGCAAGAGATTAGAAAAAAGCAAAAACAACACATTTATTTCTAATACATTTCTGCCTTGTTTGGCTTTAAACGATAACGTAAATCAAAAAATGACTTTATCCACATTTTATAATTTACTAGTGAAATCTTTAATAATTTGTGAAATTTAGATGAAAATGCAGCTTCCAGAGGCAATTTAAAGTCCAGATGAAGTTTAATCAATGATGCCCCTCCGTGAGGCTTGTGTTTCCATGTAATGGTGTGGTGTTGTTGCACCGTTGCCATGTTGGATGAAAAACCACACCCACATTACCATACATGGAATCACAGCACAGTCATCTGACTGTGATGTCACAGTGGAGGTCAGTGTAACAGACGCGCCTTCTACCCTCTAAGCTCAGATCCCAGACAGCGACCAAGATAATAAGTAAGTCTCACCGCCCAAGGCTCCTCCTTCTCACTGCCCCCTTCTTCCACTCTCTCCTTTTCTCCCTCCACTCTTTCTCCCCTCTTTCTCTCCTCTCATCCTCCTTTCCACTTCCCTCTCTCTCTATCTCCCTTTCTCCCTCCTCTTTTCTTCCTCCCCCTCTCTTCTCTTTTTCTCCTTTTCTCTCTCTCTCTTTTCACTCACTTTCTCCTTTTCTCTCTCCCTCTCTCCATTTTCTCTCTCCCTCTCTCCATTTTCTCTCTATACCCTTTTATTCCACCCCATCTCTCCCTTTCTGACTGGGCGGTGAGCAACGAACTCGTGGGATCGAAGGCTATCGTGGTGGATGAAGAGGATAATGAAGAGCTGGGTTTTTTTTTTCCTTGTCCTAAAGGTTCTTTCCATTTTAATAATCTCTCCAGGGACAGACAGGTTTACTGTGCGACCGATCGTCTTCAGATAGGGGTCAGGAAGGAATTTTCTGCTTGTGACACCTTGCTAGAACGATGTCCAAGTTTTTTCGCTTTCCTCTGGAGATGGCAGGGATCGTTATCCTCGGAACCCCAGATGCTTTGGGACTGCGTCTCCCGTGATGTTCAGGCACGCATTGGTCTGAATGAACAGCATGGGAGATGTAGTTCCATAATGAAGTGAAATCAAGCTGAAAGATGGTTGCTATTATGAGCCAGGCAGCCATCTTGTTCAGAATATTGGTTCACCAGTAAATGGAATAGATTTTTATTAGATGTGCAAAGCAGAGTTTACATAGAATTCCAAGAATGCGTGGTAGATTAGAAAGCTAGCAAGAAAACCAGGCAGAATCCGGCCGGCTCTTGGCACGGAGAGACAGGAAGATAAATGAATGGGGCAAGGTCACTGAGACGAGCTGAGAAACAAAGAGATTATAGAGAACAGACCAGGCCCCAAGCTATCTCAACAAACACAGCCTATAGGGAGTGCGGCGCTGCCCTGAGAAAGACAGCACAACAAATCACAGACTGTCAAACTAACGTGAAGTGTATCAATTTATAGTTAAATGTGGAATTCCTTATTTACTAACGATGGGAGGTATTAACCCACGTGGGGTGGAATAAAGTGTCATTGGGAGGTGGGCTAATTGGGATGTACCTAATTACGTATTTTTGGGTATAAGATCCCTTGCACGGGTGAAAGGGGGGGCTCACTCTTTGCGATTCAATCCTGTGTGGGCACTTGTGTGACGACACAATAAAGTTTGCCTTTCCTGAAGAGACTCGTGTTCTGACAATCCTTACTTGTGCCCGGTCCGGCGCCATCTTGAAAGTGAATCTGTTTTTGTCCGCCTACAATAACATCTGGAGGGCTGACGTTGCTGACCCCTGTCGTACATGATAAGGAAAGCATCTTTTGGACATGGATTTTTAAATAAATATGTTAAATAAAGTTTTAAATTTACTTTTGTCTCTTTGACATTTTTTCCATTACAAAAGTTCGTAATTAAGGATAATTAAAGGTTTTTAAAAATGCAGTGAGGTATAAAGGTTAATATGTGGGCGGCATTGAATATGTAAAAAAATAAAAATATGTGGGCGGCCGGCTGCTGGTTGTATGTACCATTGGGGGATGCCTGATCACCATGAAGGGATGTCCCATGAGCTTGCAATTTCACTCAACTGATACACACCGTACATTACTGTGAGTTTTATTGCTGTGGTGCTCTGTGACACGCTCATGTAGCTAGTCCTTAAATTTGATAACGCTTCGCCCAGTCCTGACTTCTGTACATATAAATTATGGAGGTACAAAGTACCTCCCTGTCAGAGCTGCCTTACTGCAGAGTCTTTTAACCCTCGCACTGCAGAGAGCTCCAGGAGGCAGGAAAAAGAAAAATCCTGCTCCTTTTTCCAGAGCCTGGGGATGCCAGATACTCTGCTATTTCCCTCGACAAGTAATTTATACACGTTTACATCCGGCGCACGTAAAGCAGCCTTGCAGCATGTAGGATTCATATGCTCCTGCAAAAATCAAGGAGACATCCCAGTGTGATTAAGGCAACGGTTTACCCTCCGTCATCGCTTGGATTAAACATGTTCAGTTCACACGACTAAACAGATCGCCCATCTCATTACCCATAACAATTATTTACTCACATGGCGAGCCCTGGGAAAGAGTGGGTACACGTTACTTCACAAAATGATAACCCGCACCTTCATAATCACGTAACGCAATTAAATACAAAGCCTTAGTGGCCCTAGCCCTAGATATTTATTTTGCCAGTTTGATGAAGCTGCCCAGCTGAGGGAAACGCATCCTGGTTGTTGTTCTTAATAAAAAACGCTTTACTTTTATCCTGCCTGCCTGCTTTGGATTATCCTGAGAAGGTTTAGTGGATTTTATCCCAGAAAAAAAACCATACCTGCATATCCAAGAGCCAGAGGTGGCTCCACCAAGAGTGAGTATGTATTTGTCGTGCATTGAAGATTATTATATGTACGCACAGAAATACACTAGGGAGCATCCCTTGTCATATTTCTTTAAGAAAACATCAAAACAAAAGTGGAAGGTGACTGGGTGCCTGAGAAATAGAAGAAAAAAAACCCAAAGGTGATAAAAACCAAAGTCAGCCTAGCTCTTGTCATGTGAGTGTGTAGATAACTGAATGCATATATCCTCATATGTACATATTGCACGATAATATATTTCTATTTTGTTTTATGTAATACGGGACGTTTGTTGAAAAGTCTCCATCTGGAACAGAAATTGCAAGCACGTTTATGTACACCAGATATCTTGAGTGCTGTACTTCCACTACACAGCATTCCATACCAAGCCCTAGTGGCTGGGGGTGCGGTAAGGGCACACAGGGCTCCCTAGCAGCTGGACGTGCACACAGGGTGCCCCCTAGCAGTGTGGGGTACAGTAAAGACATAGGGCACCCCTTAGCTGCTCAGGGTTGCAGTAAAGACACAAAGGGCGCACCTTAGCGGCTTAGGGTTGCAGTAAGGATACAAAGGGGGCTCCCTAAATACAAGGAGGAGCCCTAATAAGACTCCGGCATAATCCAAATATATGGAAAAGAACCAAATAAGAATACTGCACCCCCAAATATATGGAGGAGCCCTAATAAGACAACTGCACCCACTAATAAGTGGAGGACCACCAATTAGACAACTGCACCCCACAAATACATTGGGGAGTCCCTACATAGTCATCTAACTAAATATATATATATATGTAGGAGACCCTAAAATGAAACTGGCACACCACGAATACATGGAGGAGTCCTAAAATGACACCCGCATACCCTGAATATATAAAGGAGGAGCCTCTAAAAAGACACCCACACATCTCAAGCAAATAGTTTTTCATAGATGTTATTGTATGAATGGATCCTGGATTTAAGCTCAGTCAGAATAGTAGGATCTGTTTGTAAATACCTCCCAGCTCACAGCAGTGAAAGAGGCTTCATCAAACAAAGCATTAATAACCGGATAGGGACCAATCAGCATTTATAAAAACCATCCATCCAGCCGGCTCATCCCTCTATCCGTGCATTTCTGTGACACCGTCTACCCCAACGTTAAGACACTGCAAGAGATTGAAAAAAAGCAAAAAAAACAACACATTTATTTCTAATACATTTCTGCCTTGTTTGGCTTTAAACGATAACGTAAATCAAAAGAATGACTTTATCCACATTTTATAATTTACTAGTGAAATCTTTAATAATTTGTGAATTTAGATGAAAATGCAGCTTCCAGAGGCAATTTAAAGTCCAGATGAAGTTTAATCAATGATGCCCCTCCGTGAGGCTTGTGTTTCCATGTAATGGTGTGGTGTTGTTGCACCGTTGCCATGTTGGATGAAAAACCACACCACATTACCATACATGGAATCACAGCACAGTCATCTGACTGTGATGTCACAGTGGAGGTCAGTGTAACAGACGCGCCTTCTACCTCTAAGCTCAGATCCCAGACAGCGACCAAGATAATAAGTAAGTCTCACCGCCCAAGGCTCCTCCTTCTCACTGCCCCTTCTTCCACTCTCTCCTTTTCTCCCTCCACTCTTTCTCTCCTTTTCTCCCTCTTTCTCTCCTCTCCCTCTCCTTCCACTTCCCTCTCTCTCTATCTCCCTTTCTCCCTCCTCTTTTCTTCCTCCCCTCTCTTCTCTTTCTCTCCTTTTCTCTCTCTCTCTTTTCACTCACTTTCTCCTTTTCTCTCTCCCTCTCTCCATTTTCTCTCTCCTCTCTCCATTTTCTCTCTAATACCCTTTTATTCCACCCCATCTCTCCCTTTCTGACTGGGCGGTGAGCAACGAACTCGTGGGATCGAAGGCCATCGTGGTGGATGAAGAGGATAATGAAGAGCTGGTTTTTTTTTTTCCTTGTCCAAAAGGTTCTTTCCATTTTAATAATCTCTCCAGGGACAGACAGGTTTACTGTGCGACCGATCGTCTTCAGATAGGGGTCAGGAAGGAATTTTCTGCTTGTGACACCTTGATAGAACGATGTCCAAGTTTTTTCGCCTTCCTCTGGTGATGGCAGGGATTGTTATCCTTGGAACCCCAGATGCTTTGGGACTGCGTCTCCCGTGATGTTCAGGCACGCATTGGTCTGAATGAGCAGCATGCGAGATGTAGTTCCATAACATCTGGAGGGCTGACGTTGCTCACCACCTGTCGTACAGATAAGGAGGGCATCTTTGGACATGGATTTTTAAATAAATATGTTAAATAAAGTTTTAAATTTACTTTTGTCTCTTTGACATTTTTTCCATTACAAAAGTTCGTAATTAAGGATAATTAAAGGTTTTTAAAAATGCAGTGAGGTATAAAGGGTTTAATATGTGGGCGGCATTGAATATGTAAAAAATAAAAATATGTGGGCGGCCGGCTGCTGGTTGTATGTACCATTGGGGGATGCCTGATCACCATGAAGGGATGTCCCATGAGCTTGCAATTTCACTCAACTGATACACCCCGTACATTACTGTGTGAGTTTTATTGCTGTGGTGCTCTTGTAGCTAGTCCTTAAATTTGATAACGCTTCGCACAGTCCTGACTTCTGTACATATAAATTATGGAGGTACAAAGTACCCTCCCTGTCAGAGCTGCCTTACTGCAGAGTCTATTTAACCCTCGCACTGCAGAGAGCTCCAGGAGGCAGGAAAAAGAAAAATCCTGCTCCTTTTTCCAGAGCCTGGGATGCCAGATACTCTGCCTATTTCCCTCAACAAGTAATTTATACACGTTTACATCCGGCGTACGTAAAGCAGCCTTGCAGCATGTAGGATTCATATGCTCCTGCAAAAATCAAGGAGACATCCCAGTTGATTAAGGCAACGGTTTACCCT
>RXON01004890.1:0-18140 GCA_009667805.1 Leptobrachium leishanense
TTGATGAATGAAATTATTGAAATGATTGAATTGATGAATGAAATGATTGAAGTGATGAATGAAATGATTGAAATGATTGAATTGATGAATAAAATGATTGAAATGATTGAAATGATAAATGAAATGATTGAATTGATGAATGAAATTATTGAAATGATTGAATTGATGAATGAAATGATTGAAGTGATGAATGAAATGATTGAAATGATTGAATTGATGAATGAAATGATTGAATTGATGAATGAAATGATAGAAATGATTGAATTAATGATTTAAATAATTGAATTGAAACATGAAATGATTAAAATGATTGAATTAATGAATGAAATGATTGAATTGATGAATAAATTGATTGAAATTATTGAATTCATG
Source organism: Leptobrachium leishanense (assembly GCA_009667805.1). Classification (NCBI taxonomy): domain Eukaryota; kingdom Metazoa; phylum Chordata; class Amphibia; order Anura; family Megophryidae; genus Leptobrachium; species Leptobrachium leishanense. The sequence continues at coordinate 373 of RXON01004890.1, forward strand.
AATGAAATTATTGAAGTGATGAATGAAATGATTGAATTGATGAATGAAATGATTTAAATTATTGAATTAATGAATGAAATGATTGAAATGATTGAAATGATGATTGAAATTATTGAATTGATGAATTAAATGATTGAAATGATTGAATTGATAAAGGAAATGATTGAAGTGATAAATGAAATGATTGAAATGATTGAATTGATGAACAAAATGATGGAAGTGATTGAATTGATGAATGAAATGATTGAATTAATGAATGAAATGATTGAAATGATTGAATTGATAAATGAAATGATTGAAATGATTGAATTAATGAATGAAATGATTGAAATGATTGAATTGATGAATGAAATGATTGAATTAATGAATGAAATGATTGAAATGATTGAATTGATGAATGAAATGATTGAAATGATTGAATTAATGAATGAAATGATTGAAATGATTGAATTGATGAATGAAATGATTGAAGTGATTAATAAAATGATTGAATTGATGAATGAAGTGATTTAAATGATTGAAATGATAAATGAAATGAGTGAATTGATGAATGAAATGATTGAAATGATTGAATTGATGAATGAAAGGATTGAAATGATTGAATTGATGAACGAAATGATTGAAATGATTGAATTGATGATGGAAATGATTGAATTGATGAATAAAATGATTGAAATGATTGAAATGATAAATGAAATGATTGAATTGATGAATGAAATGATTGAAATGATTGAATTGATGAATGAAATTATTGAAATGATTGAATTGATGAATGAAATGATTGAAGTGATGAATGAAATGATTGAAATGATTGAATTGATGAATGAAATGATTGAATTGATGAATGAAATGATTGAAATGATTGAATTGATGAATGAAATGATTGAAATGATTGAATTGATGAACGAAATGATTGAAATGATTGAATTGATCATGGAAATGATTGAATTGATGAATGAAATGATTGAAATGATTGAAATGATAAATGAAATGATTGAATTAATGAATGAAATGATTGAAATGATTGAATTGATGATGGAAATGATTGAATTGATGAATGAAATGATTGAAATTATTGAAATGATAATTGAAATGATTGAATTGATGAATGAAATGATTGAAATGATTGAAGTGATGAATGAAATGATTGAAATGATTGAATTAATGAATGAAATGATTGAATTGATGATTGAAATGATTGATTTGATGATTGAAATGATTGAATTGATGAATGAAATTAGGGAAATGAATGAATTGATTTATGAAATGATTCAAATGATTGATTTGATGAATGAAATGATTGAAATGATTAAAGTGATGAAGAAATGATTGAAGTGATGAATGAAATGATTGAAACGATTGATTTGATGAATGAAATGATCGAATTGATGACTGAAATGATTGAATTGATAATTGACAGGATTGAAAGGATTGAATTGATGAATCAAATGATTGAATTGATGAATGAAATGATTGAAATTATTGAATTGATGAATGGAATGATTGAAATTATTGAATTGATGAATGAAATGATTGAATTAATGAATGAAATGATTGAAATGATTGAATTGATAAATGAAATGATTGAAATGATTGAAATGATTGAATTGATGATTGAAATGATTGAATTGATGAATGAAATGATTGAAATGATTGAATTAATGAATGAAATGATTGAAGTGATTAATAAAATGATTGAATTGATGAATGAAGTGATTTAAATGATTGAAATGATATATGAAATGATTGAATTGATGAATGAAATGATTGAAATGATTGAATTGATGAACAAAATGATTGAATTGATGATGGAAATGATTGAATTGATGAATAAAATGATTGAAATGATTGAAATGATAAATGAAATGATTGAATTGATGAATGAAATTATTGAAATGATTGAATTGATGAATGAAATGATTGAAGTGATGAATGAAATGATTGAAATGATTGAATTGATGAATGAAATGATTGAAATGATTGAAATGATAAATGAAATGATTGAATTGATGAATGAAATTATTGAAATGATTGAATTGATGAATGAAATGATTGAAGTGATGAATGAAATGATTGAAATGATTGAATTGATGAATGAAATGATTGAATTGATGAATGAAATGATAGAAATGATTGAATTAATGATTTAAATGATTGAATTGAAACATGAAATGATTAAAATGATTGAATTGATGAATGAAATGATTGAATTGATGAATAAATTGATTGAAATGATTGAATTCATGAATGAAATTATTGAAGTGATGAATGAAATGATTGAATTGATGAATGAAATGATTTAAATGATTGAATTAATGAATGAAATGATTGAAATGATTGAATTGATGATTGAAATTATTGAATTGATGAATTAAATGATTGAAATGATTGAATTGATAAAGGAAATGATTGAAGTGATAAATGAAATGATTGAAATGATTGAATTGATGAACAAAATGATGGAAATGATTGAATTGATGAATGAAATGATTGAAATTATTGAAATGATAAATGAAATGATTGAATTGATGAATGAAATGAATGAAATGATTGATTTGATGAATGAAATGATCGAATTGATGACTGAAATGATTGAATTGATAATTGAAAGGATTGAATTGATGAATCAAATGATTGAATTGATGAATGAAATGATTGAAATGATTGAAGTGATGAATGAAATGATTGAAATGATTGAATTAATGAATGAAATGATTGAATTGATGATTGAAATGATTGATTTGATGATTGAAATGATTGAATTGATGAATGAAATTAGTGAAATGAATGAATTGATCTATGAAATGATTCAAATGATTGATTTGATGAATGAAATGATTCAAATGATTAAAGTGATGAATGAAATGATTGAAGTGATGAATGAAATGATTGAAACGATTGATTTGATGAATGAAATGATCAAATTGATGACTGAAATAATTGAATTGATAATTGAAAGGATTGAAAGGATTGAGTTGATGAATCAAATGATTGAATTGATGAATCAAATGATAGAAATTATTGAATTGATGAATGGAATGATTGAAAATATTGAATTGATGAATGAAATGATTGAATTAATGAATGAAATGATTGAAATGATTGAATTGATAAATGAAATGATTGAAATGATTGAATTGATGATTGAAATGATTGAATTGATGAATGAAATGATTGAAATTATTGAATTAATGAATGAAATGATTGAAATGATTGAATTGATGAATGAAATGATTGAAGTGATTAATAAAATGATTGAATTGATGAATGAAGTGATTTAAATGATTGAAATGATAAATGAAATGATTGAATTGATGAATGAAATGATTGAAATGATTCAATTGATGAATGAAATGATTGAAATGATTGAATTGATGAAGGAAATGATTGAAATGATTGAATTGATGAAGGAAATGATTGAATTGATGAATGAAATGATTGAAATGATTGAATTGATGAATGAAATGATTGAATTGATGAATGAAATGATTGAAATGATTGAATTGATGAATGAAATGATTGAAATGATTGAATTGATGAATGAAATGATTGAAGTGATGAATGAAATGATTGAAATGATTGAATTGATGAATGAAATGATTGAATTGATGAATGAAATGATTGAAATGATTGAATTGATGAATGAAATGATTGAAATGATTGAATTGATGAAGGAAATGATTGAAATGATTGAATTGATCATGGAAATGATTGAATTGATGAATGAAATGATTGAAATGATTGAAATGATAAATGAAATGATTGAATTAATGAATGAAATGATTGAAATGATTGAATTGATGATGGAAATGATTGAATTGATGAATGAAATGATTGAAATTATTGAAATGATAATTGAAATGATTGAATTGATGAATGAAATGATTGAAATGATTGAAGTGATAAATGAAATGATTGAAATGATTGAATTGATGAACGAAATGATGGAAATGATTGAATTGATGAATGAAATGATTGAAATTATTGAAATGATAAATGAAATGATTGAATTGATGAATGAAATGATTGAAATGATTGATTTGATGAATGAAATGATCAAATTGATGACTGAAATGATTGAATTGATAATTGAAAGGATTGAATTGATGAATCAAATGATTGAATTGATGAATGAAATGATTGAAATGATTGAATTGATGAATTAAATGATTGAATTAATGAATGAAATGAGTGAATTGATGATTGAAATGATTGAATTGATGAATGAAATGATTGAAATAATTGAATTGATGAAGGAAATGATTGAATTGATGAGTGAAAAGAATGAAATGATTGAATTGATGAGTGAAATGATTGAAACGATTGAATTAATGAATGAAATGATTGAATTGATGATTGAAATGATTGAATTGATGAATGAAATAATTGAATTGATGAATGAATTGATGAATGAAATGATTGAATTGTTGAGTGAAATGATTGAATTCATTAAATAAATGGATGAATTGAAGGAAATGATTAAAATGATGAATGAAATGTTTAAAATGATTGAATTGATGAATGAAATGATTGAAATGATTGAATTGATGAATGAAATGATTGAAATGATGAATGAAATGAATGAAATGATGATTGAATTGATGAATGAAATGATTGAATTGATGAATGAAATGATTGAATTGATGAGTGAAATTATTGAATTCATTAAATAAATGGATGAATTGAAGGAAATGATTGAATTGATGAATGAAATGTTTGAAATTATTGAATTGATGACAGAAATGATTGAATTGATGAATGAAATTATTGAAATAATTGAATTGATGAAGGAAATGATTGAATTGATGAGTGAAAAGAATGAAATGATTGAATTGATGAGTGAAATGATTGAAACGATTGAATTAATGAATGAAATGATTGAATTGATGATTGAAATGATTGAATTGATGAATGAAATAATTGAATTGATGAATGAATTGATGAATGAAATGATTGAATTGTTGAGTGAAATGATTGAATTCATTAAATAAATGGATGAATTGAAGGAAATGATTAAAATGATGAATGAAATGATTAGAATGATTGAATTGATGAATGAAATGATTGAAATGATTGAATTGATGAATGAAATGATTGAAATGATTGAATTGATGAATGAAATGATGATTGAATTGATGAATGAAATGATTAAATTGATGAATGAAATGATTGAATTGATGAGTGAAATGATTGAATTCATTAAATAAATGGATGAATTGAAGGAAATGATTGAATTGATGAATGAAATGATTAAAATGATTGAATTGATGAATGAAATGATTGAAATGATTGAATTGATGAATGAAATGATTGAAATGATTGAATTGATGAATGAAATGATGATTGAATTGATGAATGAAATGATTAAATTGATGAATGAAATGATTGAATTGATGAGTGAAATGATTGTATTCATTAATTAAATGATTGAATTGAAGGAAATGATTGAATTGTTGAATGAAATGATTAAAATGATTGAATTGATGAAGGAAATGATTGAATTGATGAATGAAATGATTGAAATGATTGAATTGATAAATGAAATGATTGAAATGATTGAATTGATAAAATAAATGATTGAATTGATGATTGAAATGATTGAATTGATGAATGAAATGATTGAAATGATTGAATTGATGATGAAAATGATTGAATTGATGAATGAAATGATTGAATTGATGAATAAAATTATTGAAATGATTGAATTGATGAATGAAATGATTGAAATGATTGAAGTGATAAATGAAATGATTGAAATGATTGAATTGATGAATGAAATGATTTAAATGATTGAAATGATAAATGAAATGATTGAATTGATGAATGAAATGATTGAAATGATTGAATTGATGAATGAAATGATTGAAATGATTGAATTGATGAAGGAAATGATTGAAATGATTGAATTGATCATGGAAATGATTGAATTGATGAATGAAATGATTGAAATGATTGAAATGATAAATGAAATGATTGAATTGATGAATGAAATGATTGAAATGATTGAATTGATGATGGAAATGATTGAATTGATGAATGAAATGATTGAAATGATTGAATTGATGAAGGAAATGATTGAATTGATGAATGAAATGATTGAAATTATTGAAATGATAATTGAAATGATTGAATTGATGAATGAAATGATTGAAATGATTGAAGTGATGAATGAAATGATTGAAATAATTGAATTAATGAATGAAATGATTGAATTGATGATTGAAATGATTGATTTGATGATTGAAATGATTGAATTGATTGAATTGATGATGGAAATGATTGAATTGATGACTGAAATGATTGAAATGATAAATGAAATGATTGAATTAATGAATGAAATGATTGAAATGATTGAATTGATGAATGAAATTTTGAAATGATTGAATTGATGAATGAAATGATTGAAGTGATGAATGAAATGATTGAAATGATTGAATTGATGAATGAAATGATTGAATTGATGAATGAAATGATAGAAATGATTGAATTAATGATTTAAATGATTGAATTGATACATTAAATTATTGAAATGATTGAATTGATGATGGAAATGATTGAATTGATGAATGAAATGATTGAAATGATTGAATTAATGAATGAAATGATTGAATTGATGATTGAAATGATTGAATTGATACATGAAATTATTGAAATTATTGAATTGATGATGGAAATGATTGAATTGATGAATGAAATGATTGAAATGATTGAATTAACGAATGAAATGATTGAATTGATGATTGAAATGATTGATTTGATGATTGAAATGATTGAATTGATGAATGAAAGTAGTGAAATGATTGAATTGATCAATGAAATGATTGAAATGATTGATTTGATGAACGAAATGATTGAAATTATTGAATTGATGATGGAAATGATTGAATTGATGAATGAAATGATAGAAATTATTGAATTGATGAATGGAATGATTGAAATTATTGAATTGATGAATGAAATGATTGAATTAATGAATGAAATGAATGAAATGATTGAAATGATTGAATTGATGATTGAAATGATTGCATTGATGAATGAAATGATTGAAATGATTGAATTGATGATGGAAATGATTGAATTGATGAACGAAATGATTGAAATGATTGAATTGATGATGGAAATGATTGAGTTGATGAATAAAATGATTGAAATGATTGAAATGATAAATGAAATGATTGAATTGATGAATGAAATGATTGAAATGATTGAATTGATGAATGAAATGATTGAAATGATTGAATTGATGAATGAAATGATTGAAGTGATGAATGAAATGATTGAATTGATGAATGAAATGATAGAAATGATTGAATTATTGATTTAAATGATTGAATTGATACATGAAATGATTGAAATGATTGAATTGATGAATGAAATGATTGAATTGATGAATAAATTGATTGAAATGATTGAATTCATGAATGAAATGATTGAAATGATTGAATTCATGAATGAAATGATTGAATTGATGAATGAAATTATTTAAATGATTGAAATAATGAATGAATTGATTGAAATGATTGAATTGATGAATGAAATGATTGAATTGATGATTTAAATGATTGAAATGATTGAATTGATAAAGGAAATGATTGAATTGATGAATGAAATGATTGAATTAATGAATAAAATGATTGAATTGATTGAATTGATGAATGAAATGATCGAATTGATGACTGAAATGATTGAATTGATAATTGAAAGGATTGAAAGGATTGAATTGATGAATCGAATGATTGAATTGATGAATGAAATGATAGAAATTATTGAATTGATGATTGGAATGATTGAAATTATTGAATTGATGAATGAAATGATTGAATTAATGAATGAAATTATTGAAATGATTGAATTGATGATTGAAATGATTGAATTGATGAATGAAATGATTGAATTAATGAATGAAATGATTGAAATGATTGAATTAATGAATGGAATGATTGAAGTGATTAATAAAATGATTGAATTGATGAATGAAGTGATTTAAATGATTGAAATGATAAATGAAATGATTGAATTGATGAATGAAATGATTGAAATGATTGAATTGATGAATCAAATGATTGAAATGATTGAAGTGATAAATGAAATGATTGAAATGATTGAATTGATGAACGAAATGATGGAAATGATTGAATTGATGAATGAAATGATTGAAATTATTGAAATGATAAATGAAATAAATGAATTGATGAATGAAATGATTGAAATGATTGATTTGATGAATGAAATGATCGAATTGATGACTGAAATGATTGAATTGATAATTGAAAGGATTGAATTGATGAATCAAATGATTGAATTGATGAATGAAATGATTAAAATAATTGAATTGATGAATAAAGTGATTGAATTAATGAATGAAATGAGTGAATTGATGATTGAAATGATTGATTTGATGATTGAAGTGATTGAATTGATAAATGAAATGTTTGAAATTATTGAATTGATGACAGAAATGATTGAATTGATGAATGAAATTATTGAAATAATTGAATTGATGAAGGAAATGATTGAATTGATGAATGAAATGATTGAAGTGATTAATAAAATGATTGAATTGATGAATGAAGTGATTTAAATGATTGAAATGATAAATGAAATGATTGAATTGATGAATGAAATGATTGAAATGATTGAATTGATGAATGAAATGATTGAAATGATTGAATTGATTAACGAAATGATTGAAATGATTGAATTGAAGATGGAAATGATTGAATTGATGAATAAAATGATTGAAATGATTGAAATGATAAATGAAATGATTGAATTGATGAATGAAATGATTGAAATGATTGAATTGATGAATGAAATTTTGAAATGATTGAATTGATGAATGAAATGATTGAAGTGATGAATGAAATGATTGAAATGATTGAATTGATGAATGAAATGATTGAATTGATGAATGAAATCATAGAAATGATTGAATTAATGATTTAAATGATTGAATTCATACATGAAATGATTGAAATGATTGAATTGATACATGAAATGATTGAATTGATGAATAAATTGATTGAAATGATTGAATTCATGAATTAAATGATTGAAATGATTGAATTGATGAAGGAAATGATTGAAATGATTGAATTGATGAAGGAAATGATTGAAATGATGAATGAAATGATTGAAATGATTGAAATGTTAAAGGAAATGATTGAAATGATGAATGAATTGATTGAAATGATTGAAATGATTGAATTGATGAAGGAAATGATTGAATTGATGAATGAAATGATTGAATTGATGATTGAAATGATTGATTTGATGATTGAAATGATTAAAGTGATGAATGAAATGACTGAAGTGATGAATGAAATGATAGAATTGATGAATGAAATGATTGAATTGATGAATGAAATGATTTAAATGATTGAATTAATGAATGAAATGATTGAAATGATTGAATTGATGAATGAAATATTGAATTGATGAATTAAATGATTGAAATGATTGAATTGATAAAGGAAATGATTGAATTGATGAATGAAATGATTGAATTGATGAATAAAATGATTGAATTGATTGAATCGATGAATTAAATGATTGAAATGATTGAAGTGATAAATGAAATGATTGAAATGATTGAATTGATGAATGAAATGATTGAAATGATTGAATTGATGATTGAAATGATTGAATTGATGAATGAAATGATTGAAATGATTGAATTAATGAATGAAATGATTGAATTGATGATTGAAATGATTGATTTGATGATTGTAATGATTGAATTGATGAATGAAATTAGTGAAATGATTGAATTGATCAATGAAATGATTGAAATGATTGATTTGATGAATGAATTGATTGAATTGATAATTGAAAGGATTGAATTGATGAATGAAATGATTGAATTGATGAATGAAATGATAGAAATTATTGAATTGATGAATGGAATGATTGAAATTATTGAATTGATGAATGAAATGATTGAATTAATGAATGAAATGATTGAAATGATGTCAGGGCTAGGCGGGCGCCGCCGTCTCGGCGTCCCGCCGGGCTGCCGACCCGGCATCCTTCTTCCCGGCTCCGGGGTCGGCGTCCTCTCCGAGTCCTGTGTGCGCGCAGTAGGCGCGCGCGCCGATGGCAGTTCCGGATTTAGCCCTCCCGGCGGCGCGACGTCACCAATCTCCATGTGACCGCGAAGGACCAATCAGCAGGCAAGGCACCAGATTTAAACTTGCTTTTCCCATTCCTCAGTGCCCTTTCGTGGTTTTGCCTGTCTGACCCTTAAGTGCTCGTTTATTTCACTCAATTTGACTTACTGTGTATGACCTGGCTATCGCTCTCGACTTGTGTACCTCTATACCCCTTGACCCGGCTTGTTACTCGACTCTGTTTTCGCCTATACCCTATTGCTTTCTGATATACGTTCCTGGCTTACCAGCGTTTACACCAGCCACTCTAAGGACTGGTTCCTGTCCTCCTTGTGTCCCTGCCTTATAGGTTCACCTCCTGTTTGTGCGAAACCCAGCCACTATAAGGACTGGTACCGCATTGTGACTCTATCTTGCTTTACCGGCACTGCCGTTACGTACCCTTGGTTGGTGTTGGCCTGAAGACAGGGCAGCCCTCATTATTTGTGTTAACCCAGCCACTACAAGGACTGGTTTCTCTTCTACGTACTCGAGGCTCCTGTTTTCACTTAGGGCTAACCGTTCGTCCACCCTCAGGTACGTGAGCGTGCCTGACATCACGAAAGGGACATGGACCTTGCAGGGACCGCTCAGCAATTCTCTGGTCTAGAAAGCCGTTTGGAGGAGCAAGATCACCGTCTTGATCAGTTCGCCCAGGCCCTCCAAACGCTGCTCACCCGTACCGCCCCTACCCAGGTAGAGGTTTCCCCTCCCGTGAATCCTCTCCCTTCCGAACCGTTCTCTGTGCCCACCTCGTACCCTAACTTGCTACCTCCAGTACGTTATGGGGGCGATCCTACCGCCTGTCGAGGTTTTCTGAACCAGATTTCCATTCATTTCGAATTAACCCCGTGGTCTTACCCTACAGATCGTGCCAAAATCGCTTTTGTCATCAACCATCTTACCGACAAAGCGTTGAGTTGGGCTAACCCTCTTTGGGATACCGATAAACCGATTGTCTATAATTATCGTGACTTTATGTCGGCCTTTCGTAGGGTGTTTGACCCTCCCGGGCGTAAAACCAATGCCGCAAAATCCTTGTTACGCTTGCGCCAGGGTGCGAAATCACTGGGTGAATATGCTCTGGAGTTTAGATCATTGGCTTCTGAATTGAACTGGAACAATGAGGCTTTGATAGCCGTGTTTTCTGAGGGCCTGAACGATGAGTTGCAAGATGAGATAGCGGCCAGAGATCTCCCAGGGGACCTGGAAGACTTGATTACTTACCTGTCCTTTATCGATGAACGCCTTCGCCATCGTCGACTTACTAAGGAGAGGTCTAAAAGACCACCGGTTAGGCAGCCTCCCCGGTTTTCTGTACCTTTGCTTCCTGAGTCTCATTCTCCCCCCGAACCCATGCAATTAGATAGCACCAAGATCCCTGATAGTGAAAAACAACGCAGACGACGTGAGGGTTTATGCCTGTACTGTGGTTTGGGGGGTCATTTCCTTAAGGGCTGTTCCAAACGCCCCCAGGGTCCATCGGGAAACTCTCATGCCTAAGTGCCTCTAGGGGACAGCTCTTAGGCGCTTTTCCTTCGTCCCCCAAACTGGAAAATAGACTCCGGGTTCCGGTTACTCTATCCTGGAGAGTTCCCGTAACCCGGTACAACTCTATGCCTTAGTAGACTCTGGTGCTGCCGATAACTTTATTGACATAAATTTTGCTCGCAAACATGCCATACCCCTGGTTGAAAAAGAAACCCCATTACTTGTACAGGCCATCGATGGCAGACCTCTCGAAACCCCTTTTGTTTTGTTTGAATCTCGCAATATTACTGTTGGGATAGGACTGTGTCATAAAGAAAGTATGTTCTTCCATGCTATTTCGTCCCCTTCCTATCCTATCGTACTGGGTTACCCCTGGTTAACCCGCCATAACCCTGTTATTGACTGGCGAGCTCGTCAGATCGCGAAGTGGGATAATGATTGTATGGCTTCTTGTATTGAGATTCCACTATCCATTAATGTCTTGAATTTGCCCACGGCCCCTCCTCTGATGACTTCCATTCCTGTCCCCTACTCGGACTTGGCACCTGTGTTTGACAAAAGAGAGGCCGATAGATTACCCCCCCATCGTTCTTACGATTGTGCCATCGACCTTCTTCCTGGTACCATGCCTCCTAAAGGGGCTGTCTATCCTTTGTCCATGAAAGAACATAAGGTTTTGGAGGAATACATTAAAGATTCCCTAAAAAAGGGTTTATTCGTCCTTCCTCACCCGCTGGGCAGGGTTTTTCTTTGTGCAGAAAAAGGAGGGTGATCTTAGACCCTGTATCGATTTTCGAGGGTTGAACAAGATCACCGTTAAAAATGCCTACCCATTCCACTCATCCCCGAGCTGTTTTGACCGCCTGAAACATTCCAAAATCTTTTCGAAACTGGATCTCAGAGGAGCGTACAATTTAATAAGAATCAAACACGGGGATGAGTGGAAGACTGCGTTTAACACCAGGTTAGGGCATTACGAGTACTTGGTTATGCCCTTCGGTTTATGTAACGCTCCAGCAGTGTTTCAGGCGTTTATTAATGATGTGTTACGAGAGTACACCCCTTGTTTTGTCGTGGTTTACCTTGATGATGTGTTAATACATTCCCCTGATCTGACACCCACCACGTACATGTACGACTCGTCTTATCTAAGCTCTTGGCCAACGGCCTCTACTGCAAGCTAGAAAAATGCCTATTCGATGTCCAACAGGTACAGTTTTTGGGTTATGTTTATATCCTCCTCTGGTTTCATGATGGATCCCAAAAAACTGGAGGCCATCAGTCACTGGCCTCTTCCCAAGGGCCTCAAGGCCATTCAAAGGTTTATTGGCTTCTCTAATTACTATAGACGGTTTATCAAGGGCTTTTCGTCCATTATTGCACCCATTACAGCATTGACGAGAAAGGGAGGTGACACTCAGAATTGGTCCTCCAGTGCCCTGGAGGCTTTCCGAACGGTTAAAGGAGGCCTTTTCCACTGCTCCCATTCTACACCACCCTGATCCCAATAAACCCTTCGTTTTAGAGGTTGACGCATCAGAAACCGGGGTAGGAGCCGTCTTGTCCCAACGTCCAGCTGATGACAAGCCTATGCAACCCTGTGGTTTTTATTCTAGGAAATTGTCCCCTACCGAGGCCCGTTACGACATTGGGGACAGGGAATTGTTAGCCATTATTTTGGCCTTAAAGAATGGCGCCATCTCTTGGAGGGCTCCACCTGTCCGTTTTCCATTCTCACTGACCACAAAAATTTGATTTACCTGTCCGAGGCTAAAAGGTTGAACCCTAGACAAGCTCGATGGCCCTTTTTCTCACCAGATTTGACTTCCTCATTACGTACAGACCCGGGTCTAAAAAATGTTAAGGCCGACGCACTCTCCAGACAATATGAACCCCTAGCAACTCCAGTGTCTGTACCTGTGTCCATAGTTCCCGAAAGGAAAATTTTAGCCTCTCTGAGTACACGAGTCGAGTCTCCTTTCTGGAACCTCTTACTCTCTAAACAGGCTCTGGCTCCCCCGTCTAAACCACAGAATAAGCTATTCGTTCCTTCTGTAGAGGTACCCACTGCTTTACAGCTCTTCACGAATCCAAATTCGCTGGACATTTTGGGGTAAATAAAACTCTTGACTTGATTAAACGACACCTTTGGTGGCCGACACTTACTAAGGATGTAAAAGATTACGTAACCACCTGTTTTGTTTGTACCCGTTCCAAATCCTCCCGCCTTTGTCCTGCTGGCCTCCTCCAACCCCTACCGATCCCTGAGCGCCCTTGGTCTCATTTAGCTATGGACTTCCTAGTGGAACTAACCCCTTCACTTGGTCATACTGTGATTTTTGTGGTTGTCGATCGCTTCTCTAAAATGGCACATTTTATTCCGTTGAAGAAGCTCCCCTCCTCCAGCGAGCTAGTACAGATTTTCACCAAAGAAATATTCAGACTACATGGTGTTCCTAATGTTCTCGTCTCGGATCGGGGTTCTCAGTTTATCTCTAAGTTCTGGAGAGGCTTCTGTCACCAGTTGGGTGTCAAACTGTCCTTTTCGTCCGCGTATCATCACCCGCAAACGAACGGTTTAGCCGAAAGAACCAACCAAACGCTTGAGACTTATTTAAGGTGTTTTATTTCTGACGCACAGGATGATTGGGTTACTCTGTTACCATGGGCAGAATTTGCGTATAACAACGCCACATCACAGTCGACAAAATTTTCTCCTTTCGAAATAGTCACGGGTATGCATCCCACTATTTTTCCATCCTCGTTCTCCCCCCCAGAACATTCCTGCCCTGGAGGAACACCTAGATAAGCTCCGGGTTATTTGGGAGAAGACCAGGTTGAATCTAGAATCCGCTTCCTTGAGCCAGAAGCGGGCGGCTGATCGGAGGCGCAGACCTCCACCAGTGTACCATGTGGGTGACAGGGTTTGGCTCAGCACACGCCACATTCGTCTGAAGGTCCCGTCTATGAAATTCGCGCCTCGTTTTATCGGTCCGTATAAAATACTCCGATGTATCAATCCCGTAGTATACGCACTGCAATTGCCTGTCTCTTTGCGTATTCCCAACTCCTTTCATGTCTCTTTATTGAAGCCGCTCTCCTGCAACCGTTTTACTCGCCCTGACTCCCCTCCTCCCCCTGTGGTGGTTGATGGGACTCCCGAGTATGAAATTGAGTCCATCTTGGATTCCCGTTATGTCCGCAATCGGTTGCAGTATTTGGTTCATTGGACTGGCTATGGTCCCGCGGATCGCACATGGGTTTCGTCACGTGACGTTCATGCTCCTCGATTGGTCTCCGCCTTCCATCGTCGTTTTCCCGATCGCCCGGCTCCCAACCGCCCGGTGGGCGTTCCTCAAGGCGGGGGTGCTGTCAGGGCTCGGCAGGCGCCGCCGGCTCAGCATCTCGCCGGGCCGCCGACCCGGCATCCTTCTTCCCGGCTCCGGGGTCGGCGTCCTCTCCGAGTCCTGTGTGCGCGCAGTAGGCGTTCGCGCCGCCGGCAGTTCCGGATTTAGCCCTCCCGGCGGCGCGACGTCACCAATCTCCATGTGACCGCGAAGGACCAATCAGCAGGCAAGGCACCAGATTTAAACTTGCTTTTCCCATTCCTCAGTGCCCTTTCGTGGTTTTGCCTGTCTGACCCTTAAGTGCTCGTTTATTTCACTCAATTTGACTTACTGTGTATGACCTGGCTATCGCTCTCGACTTGTGTACCTCTATACCCCTTGACCCGGCTTGTTACTCGACTCTGTTTTCGCCTATACCCTATTGCTTTCTGATATACGTTCCTGGCTTACCAGCGTTTACACCAGCCACTCTAAGGACTGGTTCCTGTCCTCCTTGTGTCCCTGCCTTATAGGTTCACCTCCTGTTTGTGCGAAACCCAGCCACTATAAGGACTGGTACCGCATTGTGACTCTATCTTGCTTTACCGGCACTGTCGTTACGTACCCTTGGTTGGTGTTGGCCTGAAGACAGGGCAGCCCTCATTATTTGTGTTAACCCAGCCACTACAAGGACTGGTTTCTCTTCTACGTACTCGAGGCTCCTGTTTTCACTTAGGGCTAACCGTTTGTCCACCCTCAGGTACGTGAGCGTGCCTGACAAATGATTGAATTGATGATTGAAATTATTGAATTGATGAATGAAATGATTGAAATGATTGAATTAATGAATGAAATGATTGAAATGATTGAATTGATGAATGAAATGATTTAATTGATGAATGAAATGATTGAATTGATGAATGACATGATTGAATTTATGAATAAAATGATTGAATTGATGAATGAAATGATTGAAATGATTGAAGTGATAAATGAAATGATTGAATTGATGAATGAAATGATTGAAATGATGAATGAAATGATTGAAATGATTGAAATGTTAAAGGAAATGATTGAAATGATGAATGAAATGATTGAAATGATTGAATTGATAAAGGAAATGATTGAAATGATTGAATTGATGATGGAAATGATTGAATTGATGAATAAAATGATTGAAATGATTGAAATGATAAATGAAATGATTGAATTGATGAATGAAATGATTGAAATGATTGAATTGATGAATGAAATTATTGAAATGATTGAATTGATGAATGAAATGATTGAAGTGATGAATGAAATGATTGAATTGATGAATGAAATGATAGAAATGATTGAATTAATGATTTAAATGATTGAATTGATACATGAAATGATTGAAATGATTGAATTGATGAATGAAATGATTTAATTGATGAATGAAATGATTGAATTGATGAATGAAATGATTGAATTGATGAATAAAATGATTGAATTGATGAATGAAATGATTGAAATGATTGAAGTGATAAATGAAATGATTGAAATGATTGAATTGATGAACGAAATGATTGAAATGATTGAATTGATGATGGAAATGATTGAATTGATGAATGAAATGATTGAAATTATTGAAATGATAAATGAAATGATTGAATTGATGAATGAAATGATTGAAATGATTGATTTGATGAATGAAATGATCGAATTGATGACTGAAATGATTGAATTGATAATTGAAAGGATTGAAAGGATTGAATTGATGAATGAAATGATTGAATTGATGAATGAAATGATAGAAATTATTGAATTGATGAATGGAATGATTGAAATTATTGAATTGATGAATGAAATGATTGAATTAATGAATGAAATGATTGAAATGATTGAATTGATGATTGAAATGATTGAATTGATGAATGAAATGATTGAAATGATTGAATTAATGAATGAAATGATTGAAATGATTGAATTGATGAATGAAATGATTGAAGTGATTAATAAAATGATTGAATTGATGAATGAAGTGATTTAAATGATTGAAATGATAAATGAAATGATTGAATTGATGAATGAAATGATTGAAATGATTGAATTGATTCACGAAATGATTGAAATGATTGAATTGATGATGGAAATGATTGAATTGATGAATAAAATGATTGAAATGATTGAAATGATAAATGAAATTATTGAATTGATGAATGAAATGATTGAAATGATTGAATTGAAGAATGAAATGATTGAATTGATGAATTAAATGATTGAAATGATTGAATTGATAAAGGAAATGATTGAATTGATAAATAAAATGATTGAATTGATTGAATTGATGAATGAAATGATTGAAATGATTGAAGTGATAAATGAAATGATTGAAATGATTGAATTGATGAATGAAATGATTGAAATGATTGAATTGATGATGATAATGATTGAATTGATGAATGAAATGATTGAAATTATTGAAATGATAAATGAAATGATTGAATTGATGAATGAAATGATTGAAATGATTGAAGTGATGAATGAAATGATTGAAATGATTGAATTAATGAATGAAATGATTGAATTGATGATTGAAATGATTGATTTGATGATTGAAATGATTGAAATGATTAAAGTGATGAATGAAATGATTGAAGTGATGAATGAAATGATTGAAACGATTGATTTAATGAATGAAATGATCGAATTGATGACTGAAATGATTGAATTGATAATTGAAAGGATTGAAAGGATTGAATTGATGAATGAAATGATAGAAATTATTGAATTGCTGAATGGAATGATTGAAATTATTGAATTGATGAATGAAATG
>RXON01004891.1:0-16094 GCA_009667805.1 Leptobrachium leishanense
ATGTAAATGAGGTGTGTGATAACTGACCTAATGTAATCAGAGTTCCAATAAGTCAATGTTTGAGTAATTATGTTCCAGGGGTTTCTAAAGGGGTTCTGAGGACCAAGAATTTGAAATAAACAGGGAGTCAGTGTAAAGGCTGACAGAGGAGTGGGGATGTGAGAGGTACAGGATGTGAGGTGGATGAGTCTAGCAAAGGTGTTCATTACAGACTGTAGAGAGGTAAGATGTGAGAGGTACAGGATGTGAGGTGGATGAGTTTAGCAAAGGTGTTCATTACAGACTGTAGAGGGGTAAGATGTGAGAGGTACGGGATGTGAGGTAGATGAGTGTGGCAGATGTGTTCATTACAGACTCAAGGGGAGTGAGGTGTAAGAGGTACGGTAAGTGAGGTGTGAGAAATATGAGAGGTGAGGTGTGAGAGGTGCGGGATGGGAGGTGTGAGAGGTATGGGTGGTGAGATGTGAGAGGTACGGGATGTGGAGTTATTTATCTGGCAGAGTTTTCGGGTTATATCCGTCCGACATGGTGCAATGTTTGTGATTAATCGAGTCTATCGTCGCCATAAAGATCACTCACTGTATACAGAAATACAATTTAATGAATTTATAGAATATATAAAGTTATAATAAATGTAACATAATATCAGGATTCACTTTCTGCTGATAGAATGACGCTGCTTTCTCCTTTATTCTCAACACAAAGTCCATTACGAGGCCGTCAGGAGAGATAGGATGGACATACGTGAGGTGAGACTCTGTAAAACAAAGTAAAGAATATTACATAGTTACATAGACTGAAAAAAGACATGCGTCCATCGGGTTCAGCCTCTCACACATAACCTACTGCTGTTAATATTAATATAATAAATGTTACGATTCACAAACACATTTTGCAGGACAGATTCATCCCTGAGGTACCCCACCACCAGTGGGGTACCTCAGGGGTCAGTACTTGGACCCATTCTCTTTAATATTTTTATTAGTGATATTGCAGAAGGTATTAATGGAAAAGTATGTCTTTTTGCTGATGACACAAAGATTTGCAACAGGGTTGACGTTCCTGGAGGGATCAGCCAAATGACAAATGATTTAGGTAAACTAAAAAAATGGTGGGAGCTGTGGCAATTGAGTTTTAATGTGGATAAGTGCAAGATAATGCACCTGGGACGTAAAAACCCAAGGGCTGAATATAGAATATTTGATACAGTCCTAACCTCAACATCTGAGGAAAGGGATTTAGGGGTCATTATTTCAGAGGATCTAAGGGTAAGTAGTCAATGTAATAGAGCAGCAGGAAATGCTGGCAGAATGCTTGGAAATGCTGGCAGAATGCTTGGTTGTGTAGGGAGAGGTATTAGCAGTAGGAAAAGGGAAGTGCTCATGCCACTGTACAGAGCACTGGTGAGACCTCACTTGGAGTACTGTGTGCAGTACTGGAGACCGTATCTCCAGAAGGATATAGACATCTTAGAGAGAGTTCAGAGAAGGGCTACTAAAATGGTGTACGGCTTGAAGGAGAAAAGTTACCAGGAAAGGCTTAATGATCTTAACATGTACAGCTTGGAAAAAAGACGAGACAGAGGAGATATGATAGAAACATTTAAATACGTAAAGGGAATCCACAAGGTAGAGGAAGGGAGTATATTTAAAAGGAAACAAAGTAGCAAAACAAGAGGACATAGTCTTAGATTAGAGGGGCAAAGGTTTAAAAGTAACATCAGGAAGCATTATTTTACTGAGAGGGTGGTGGATACATGGAACAGTCTTCCAGTAGAAGTGGTAGAGGCCAAAACAGTAATTGAATTTAAGCAAGCATGGGATAGGCATAAGGCTATCCTAAACAAAAGATAAATCCAGGTAAAGTATCCATGTAATTGGGCGACTAGATGGGCCGAAAGGTTCTTATCTGCCGACATTTTTCTATGCTTCTATGTTTCTGAGCCTCGTTACCCTCAATCTATGGCGCTGTGACATTCAGGGCCAGATTTACAGTCAGGTCCAGAAATATTGGGACATGGACACAATTGTAACATCTTTGGCTCTATACACCACCACAATGGAGTTGGAATGAAACAAACACAATGTGCTTTAACTGCAGACTGTCAGCTTTAATTTGAGGGTATGTACATCCAACTCAGGTGAACGTGTAGGACTTACAGCAGTTTGCAGATATGCCTCCTGTGACGGGATGGAAGTCCGTCTGCGGTCCTGCTCTATCTAACCCCCTTGATGCCGTCAGGCCCGACTACCGAGTGTCACGGCACTCGGCGTCTCGAGCAGCCTGATCTACTGACCTCTTGATGGTATGAGGATGCTGCTGGGCTGGCCGCGATTCGGCAGTGGTTCCGTTGAAGCAGAGAACCGGGGTCGATTCGGTCTTCCTTGTTGTGGTAGCGGGGCGCCGATTCGAGGCTCCGAATCGGAGGGGTGAGTCAAGATGCTGTGCGGCCTCTGGGGAATCCCGTTCCTGGGGTGAGTGGTGATGCAGGAGACCGCTGAGTGCCTCCTGCAGAAATGTGACTAAACCCTGAAATAAATCACCAGACGCGGCTGTATGCTTTAAAACAGAAATCTCAGTTGAACTGCTTTATTAAGGGTTTGAACAGGGTCATTTATACAATTCACACACAAAGGATTACCAACTCCCCCGTCCACACAACCAGCCCTGATTGGCTCCTTTCCCAGCCTCCTGGTCCCTGTCAGGTCCCTTTCAGCTTCCCCATTGTCCAGGGATTATGCAGATGAGGTCTTGGAAAAGCCTCCAATCAGCTGGCTTGCTATATCCTCCATCTTGGGGCCATGAGGTCCTTTGTCCTTTGGACCCATGCTGGGCTGGGCAAAATGGTGACAGGGGAAAAACGCATACAAACGGTTTCTTACATAACATTACATTCACACCATACAGGATACATTTTTAATACACCACACTAATAAAACCACATGTAGCAATAATATAAATGTCCATACAATTCAATATGCACAACCGAAAGATAAAGAGTAAAAATGGTCTTTAAACTTGTCCAGTTTGAGTTCCGTGGCTCGCTGAGGCGAGCCCGATGTCAGCTCCGTGACACCTCCCACTTGTTAAAGGACCAAAGGTAATGGGACAATTGGCTTCTCAGCTGTTCCATGGCCAGGTGTGTGATATTCCCTCATTACCCCAAAAACAATGTGCAGATAAAAGGCCCAGAGTTCATTTCACGTGTGCTATTTGCATTTGGAATCTGTTTCTGTCCACTCTCAAGATGAGATCTAAAGAGCTGTCACTATCAGTGAAGCAAGCCATCATTAGGCTGAAGAAACAAAACAAACCCATCAGAGAGATAGCAAGAACAATAGGCGTGCCAAAACAACTGTTTGGAACATTCTCAAAAAGAAGGAACGCACCGGTGAGCTCAGCAACACCAAAAGACCCGGGAGACCACGGAAAACAACTGTGGTGGTTGACAGAAGAATTCTTTCCCTGGTGAAGAAAACACCCTTCACAACAGTTGGCCACATCAAGAACACTCTCCAGGAGGTAGGTGTATGTGTCAACAATAGTCAACAATCAAGAGAAGACTTCACCAGAGTGAATACAGAGGGTTCACCACAAGATGTAACCATTGGTGAGCCTCAAAAACAGGAAGGCCAGATTAGAGTTTGCCAAACACCTAACAAAGCCTTCACAGTTCTGGAACAAGATCCGATGGACAGATGAGGCCAAGATCAACTTAAATTAAAGCTGACAGTCTGCAGTTAAAGCACATTGTGTTTGTTTCATTCCAACTCCATTGTGGTGGTGTATAGAGCCAAAGATGTTAAAATTGTGTCGATGTCCAATATTTCTGGACCTGACTGTATTTAACCCCAGATCAATCCGGCTTTCATCCAAATCACTCAACTACAACCGCCCTTTTAAAAGTTTCCAATGATATCCAGGCTGACATGGAACAAGGAAACCTAACTGGAGCATCTTCCTTTATTTTCTCAAGGCCTTTGACACAGTAGACCATAGCATCTTACTACAAAAACGTAAAAACTCTGGTATTGGTGATCACTCGCTAACCTGAATGAATCGCATGTATCCTATCGATTGAAATATGTTTCCATTTCTGACAATGCTTCCCTCCACCTCCCAGTCACGTGCGGAGTACCCCAAGACTTGGTACTCAGCCTCCTGCTATTCACACTTGTGACAGACTCAACTGTCTCTGGGGCAGTTGGAGGAGCCTGGGGGCTTGCCTACTGACTATGGATCAAGGTGCAACCTGGGGTTGCCAACTGGATTGCCCAGAGAATCCAGGATTTATGCTGACTGTGTTTCTGTATAGTGTACATTTCTGTATTAGCTGTTCTCTGTCTTTATATTGTACTCTTCTGTATCTACCCCCTCTGTATATTGTACACTTTCTGTTGCTGTAAGGAGATTCCTTTGTTTTCCCTGCTTCTTTCACCCCCTCCTGCTAGGTCCTAGCAGACTGTTTAGGATAAAATTGCACGTGTTCAATCTCTCTTCCTATTGTTATGTGCTGAAGTTATCTGATCCAATCTGTAATGAATTCTGGAAGGGGGTTTGTCTCTCAACTCTGTTTTAGCTGTGTATTTTCAAATAAAGAGTCAGTCTTTGTTTTGCTGCTCTACAACACTGGTCGTCTCTTGCAATTGTAGAGAAACTTTGGGGGCTGCTAAAGCTGGATTTTGGGGTCCAGCTTGGAGAAAGCTAGCGCTTGACAGAGGCACACAGTCAGTGTGCCAGGCAGTCTGTCACAGCGCTATTCATAAATGATCTGCCCAATGTCTTCAAAGCCTCAACTGTACACATGTACGCAGACGACACCGTTACCTATACCAGCAAACAAAATCTCGCGCAGCTGGAGGCCGTGCCGCAAGAACAATTCACAGAGGTAGAAAACTGGTTGATCACAGAGAACAAACTATAACTAAACCTGACAAAACTGTTACAATGCTCTTTGGAACAGCACCTAAACTACACAAATTACAACCTCCCCATCTATGTGTCAAGACAAAATCAAATGACCACAGTCCCTGCTCTCAAATATCTAGGTATGTGGTTACAGCCATATCTATCCTTTGGCCCCACATCGAAAAAAGCTCTCATCTAAACTTTACCCCAAACTAGGTGCCCTGTACAGAAACAAATCCTGCCTGAGCCCCGTGGTATGAAAGCAGATTGTACAACAAGTAGCTATTGAATACGGAGATGTAGTGTATGCAGCCGCCCCGCAAACACACCTTCATAAACTTACTACATTGTATAACTCATTCTGCCGCTTTGTGCTACAATGTAACTACATGACCCACCATTGTGACATGTTAAAAGAACTAAACTGGCCGTCGCTGGAATCTAGACGCACTCCTCACCTTTCCAACCTGGTGTTTAAGAGCTTTTCTGGGAAGCTACCACCCTAACTGAATAGACTGCTTCCCTCAGCAGTTCCCTCATCTTATAACCTCCGATCCAGGACCTGCACTTTACTTGCAATACCACAATACAAAAAGAAAGTGTCTCAGTCCTCATTTTCCTACAGAGCACCACAGTTATGGAATAACCTCCCAGATGCCATCAAATCTTCCCCAGTCTAAAGTCCCTTAAGAGCTCCCTATTAACATACCTCAATACAGAATGCCCCTGTAAACATGTAACATAGTGACTATATACAGAATGTGCCTGTAAACATGTAACACAGTGACTATATACAGAATGTGCCTGTAAACATGTAACATGGTGACAATATACAGAATGCACCTGTAAACATGTAATAGTGACTATATACAGAATGTACCTGTAAACATGTAACATAGTGACAATATACAGAATGCACATGTAAACATGTAATAGTAACTATATACAGAATGCACCTGTAAACATGTAACACAGTGACTATATACAGAATGCACCTGTAAACATGTAATAGTGACTATATACAGAATGCACCTGTAAACATGTAACACAGTGACTATATACAGAATGCACCTGTAAACATGTAACACAGTGACTATATATACAGAATGCACCTGTAAACATGTGACATAGTGACTATATACAGAATGCACCTGTAAACATGTAACATAGTGACTATATACAGAATGCACCTGTAAACATGTAACATAGTGAATATATACAGAATGAACCTGTAAACATGTAACATAGTGACTACATTTCCTACATATTATTTATATTTATTGTTCGAGGGCAGTGAAATCCCCCATAGAGAAGCAATGGATAATCTATTCACAGACACCGAACAGCAGAAAAATGTCAGTGAAATGCCCTGATGTTCGGTGGTTTAATTCAAAAGGTTTATTCAGGAGAATCCCATAGGTTTCAATGTTGAAAATATTCCCGTTTTAATTCAATATCTAATAAACCGTTAAGAGATTTTTTGCTGCAGATTAAAATATTAAATTTATATATTTTTTTAGGATCTTTTAGGCAGTTTTAGGGATTTTTTCAGCAAATTGTTTTTCCCTTACTTACTTTAATTTCGTTCTTGTTAGATTTTGTTCGTGCTGTATTTATATGTACGAATTCCCCTGTTAGTTTTACTGTAAAAGCCCCCAGTTTTGTATTTAATTGTGTTTCCCTGCACTGTCTCTCATGGATCCGGCCAGCAGTCACTTAGTGCGCGCTGCAACAATGTATCAGCTAATGTCCATAACTGATCTGTTCATTAAGACGCCCGGCTGCTGTTTTGTCTGTTATATTCCCTGTGCTGTTAATAACTCGTTCCCTTTCGTGTCCAGCTCGTACCAGTGTGATTTGTACAAACAAAATATGTTATCTGTATCCCTGATCCCTGTAATGTGTACCCCGGCTTGCCTGAAATTGTATAATGCAGGCGGCTCCCCCGGGGATCACAAACCCCACTGGCAAGCTGCTAGAACCTGCTGCCTGTTCAACCGCCTGTCCTGGAGCCACCCTTACCCCCACCATGGTGCATTTTGGACAGTAGGTCCCCAGGTATGGTATCCTGGTGTGGGGTGGATTTGAAGAGGAAGCGCCATTGGGAACCCCTCCATCCGACGGTCCCAAGACAGAGCGGCTGCTGCTATGGAGATTTAACCCAGGGACACTTCTCCCGCTGCTGGACAAATTGTAAACGCTGCCACTCGTTCCCCCATTCACGGAACAGGGAGCATTTTTGGCAGGAGTAGCAGGGGAACCAGAGCTATTATCCAGCCATAGCCGGGAATCACCGCCGCTTCACTGGAATTAACCCCCGATGAACTTGAAAACCCTGGTTGTGTATTAGGCTGCGGCAGGATAGGGCGGACTGGCGCTGAGATGTCTGGGGGGCCGGGTATAGAACAATTGCAAGCTGGGTTATCAAGATCGTGTAATGGTATATAAGCGCTGTATGTTCCCATCCAAAATACATCTGATTTTCCCTCACCCATAGTTTGTCTTGACAAGTGATTGGGGGAGATAAAGGGCTATTATCACTGAGCCTCGATATCCTCGCATCCAGACAGACGCAGGCAGCAGATCGGCGCATTCCAAGCAGCAGTTTTACCCACACCGAGCCGGCACCCTCGCTGGATCCAGGGCTGGTGCCTCGGCTGACATGCTACCCCGCGGTGCTCCAAGGCAAGAACGAGTTAAAGGCGGATATACTCGTCTCGAGTAGCGGTTTCCGTCACAGTGTATATATGTGATATATATATATATATCTGAGGGCATGTGGGGCGTATATGTTACACATATCTGGGTGCGACACTATCACCCGGGGGTTAATATTTTGGTAAGTCTTCACACTTTTATTTCCAGGACACTTGGCAGCTGATATTAACCTCTCGCGTTCCTAATCCGTGCAGGACACAGGGTATAACGTCAGTAACGCTATAAACCTTAGAGATACGGAGCCGGAATAACTTACAGCACTTTATGTGGGTTACGACCACGCAGCCAATCAGCAGCAGGAGAAGAGGCACAGCCACCACGTATCTCCACCCAAAGATTATTCTGACCGGGTCAGGATCCCGTCCTGTAACACGAGAAGGAAATCATTTAACTACTTTGAATCTTGTAGAATCGACGCGTTTTACCCCTTAATTTGTCCTTTTCCGTAATTCATACAAAAATGGGGACGTCAAGAGGAAGAATCTTCACCGGCAGGTTTGCCCGTAGCGTCCCCCATTTTAGTGTGAGATTCAGGGGCAGGCGCTACTTCAGCACCTCAGGCCGCAACGCAGCGCTAACCACGAGTATCTCCTCCTGGAGTCCATAGGTCAAAACGGCTGTATTTTTTTAAATACTTTTTTTGATCATTTTTTTTTTAAAGGATTTTTTTATTATTTAGACACATTTTAATACATTTTTATTAATTTAACCTCCGACTAGGAGACTTCCTTTCTTTTTTCAGTTCGGTGGAATTCGTCAAGGCCAAATTGGTGCTTCTGCATCGTATGTGTGTAAACACACACACACACACACACAACACACACACACACAAAACGTTTTCGTCCGAAACGAAACTTTATTGAAGTATCGATTAAGTTTGTCTGAAATTTTGTTTACAGGGTTATTCACAGAGCACCGAATCAAATTCCCTGACCCTGTGGTGAATATCAGTTTTCACCGCAGGGTCCCCAAAGTGCAGGGAAAGCCACCAAAATCCGAAAATCCGCCGCCAAACTGCTGAAAATCTTCCAAAATATTGAATCGATCCAAAACCTGCTGAACACGGCAAAGAAAAGCCAACAATCCGCCGAACACAGCACCGACCAGCCGCCGGAAAAAGCCGACAAGCCGACAAATGGGGTAAAAAGAAAGAAGAAACGAATGAAAGTGTCAAAATTGAAAGGCTGTTTGGAAAATAACTACTGAACGAAAATGTCTGGAATTTATAAAATCCTATGAATGATAATAAAAAGGGCTGTTACAGAAAGAAGAAAAAACACTATTACAAAGAAAACAGATTTTTTTTTTCCAAAAAATGCCTAAAAGATCCTAAAAAATAAATAAACGTTTTGCTGCAAATGAAAAGAATAAATGGTTTATTAGATATTGAATTAAAACGGGAATATTTTTATATGAAACCTATGGGATTCGCCTGATTAAACCTGTCGAATGAAACTGCTGAACAGCAGAGCAATTTGGCAATTTTTCTCTGCTGTTCGGTGTCTGTGAATAGATTAACCATTGCTTCTCTATGAGGGATTTCACTGCTGCCAAACAGGCATCGTATTTCACTGGCAATTCGCTAATGTTTGGCGAACTGCCTGCTCTCTGGATAGCCGAATTGCCACGAAATTGCACCGTATGGGGAAACTCACTGTTCAGTGCAATTTCGGGGCAAGTTCGGATCTCTGTGAATAACCCCATTAGTTTCAGATTGATTCGGCACCAGAAACACAAACGAATTGACAGAGACATACAGTGCATTTTGCCACAATTCGGCGAAGTTTGGCAGCACAGAAATTGTTCCATATAGAACTAATGAATGATTCGTCTATTCACAGAACGTTAAATTGCACCGAAACGAATCGCACATGTGTAGTAAGTCACCCCCCACACTCCGAGCAGAGCCTCATAGAGCGCTAACACGCGGAGCTGAAACCCACACGGCTGTCAGGGCTCTGCCCACTTCTGACACCTTCTGGTGCACGTTGCGACATAACATACAGTGCGGTGGTAACACAATCCGTCCTGTGTGTGTATCGGGAGGCTTTTTCTCATGTTTAATGACAGCGTGCAGGCGTTACACTGCGCTCTTACTGTAACGCGTCCATTAGAACGTGAACGGTAATTTATATTAAGTATAATGGCAGCTGACTCCGCCCCCTTCTCATTACCTGATACATGGAGCTCCCAGATTGTCCTATATCTTCCTTCCGTTGCTATTAAGTTACAGGTGTAATTGCCGGAGTCGCTGGGCTGAGCGTCTCTTATCTGCAGGATGAAAGGAAGATCTCGCTCCGTGAAGGAAATTCTATGATCCGTGAAATTTGTCACAATGTCAGGTTTTGCCACATTTGTAGACATCAGGTTATATAAAATGGAATAAAACAAAATGTGACTGTGATTCTCTTTCCTCCAGGTGGTTTGCGTTATACTTTCTTCTATAAATCCCTGTCGGCACCATATGGTCACCGTCTCCCCGGTGGAATGAGACGTTACATAACGTGCTGAAACCAGACCTGAAACACAGACATTGTGTACATTGTATCACTGAGAATATACATTATATAAACAATGAGCACCTGCGTCTGATCCTCCGTCTGTCTGCACCAATAGAAGGCGCTCACATATGGAGTCTTATAGGGTGATCACGGCTCCTCGGGGGCGGGGCATACATGTCCAACCCCCTGAATGTGCTGCAGGAGAGCTCCAATCACAACACAGGAAAAACTCAAAGATCATGCAGAGAGACGGCATGTGTCAGAGCTAATGCTAGAGTGACACATCAAAGGGTCTGAATACTTACATCAACGCGATATTTCAGGTTTTTTCTTTTTAATAAATTTGCAGCGTTGTCAAGAATTTATTTATTTATTATTTCGGGATATTGAGAGTAAAATGACGGGGAGGAAAATTATTTTAAAAAGCCTAACATGACGCCGGAACATAAAACAATGTAGAAAATGGAGGGGTGTGAATACTTTCTGAATGCACTGTGTATTGGCTGGAATATCGTGGCGCCTAATCCACGCGCAGCATCTGCCGAGCTTTCCCTGCTCCCACCCTGTGCTACTCTATAGCTAAGAAAATGTCATTATACATGGTTTGGGCTGGAAACCAGGCGACGCATTGCGATATTCCACGTGAGACTGCGTCACTAAACCGGAGGAGGCGTGAAGATATAATGAGCGCGGTGCGTGACGCATATTGAGAGCAGCCCTGAGGTCTGGTTTTATTGCATCACACACAGGGCCGGATTTATAATTAGGCAGAGTAGGCATGTACCTACAGGCGTCTGCCACAAGGGGCCACCTTGCTCTGCAAAAAGAAAAGGGGGGGATTACAATCACAGACATACACAGGGCATATATTGCTCTGAGAACCCAGAACGTGTATTGGAAACTAAATATTGATGCAAAAGTGAGAAAACAGGAGAAAGTGTGATCGAGGGAGCTGCAGATGCGCCAGCGCTCGCCACTCACTGTGGAAGCTTCCTCTCATCTTGGATAATTTAATAGCGTTAGAGCCTCGATGTGTAAGCGTTAGACCCTCGATGTGTAAGCGTTAGTGTCTCGATGTGTAAGCGTTAGAGCCTCGATGTGTAAGCGTTAGCGCCTCGATGTGTAAGAGTTAGAGCCTCGATGTGTAAGCGTTAGCGCCTCGATGTGTAAGCGTTAGAGCCTCGATGTGTAAGCGATAGCCTCGATGTGTAAGCGTTAGAGCCTCGATGTGTAAGCGTTAGAGCCTCGATGTGTAAGCGTTAGAGCCTCGATGTGTAAGCGTTAGAGCCTCGATGTGTAAGCGTTAGAGCCTCGATGTGTAAGCGTTAGAGCCTCGATGTGTAAGCGTTAGAGCCTCGATGTGTAAGCGTTAGAGCCTCGATGTGTAAGCGTTAGCGCCTCGATGTGTAAGCGTTAGAGCCTCGATGTGTAAGCGTTAGAGCCTCGATGTGTAAGCGTTAGAGCCTCGATGTGTAAGCGTTAGAGCCTCGATGTGTAAGCGTTAGCGCCTCGATGTGTAAGCGTTAGAGACTCGATGTGTAAGCGTTAGAGCCTCGATGTGTAAGCGTTAGCGCCTCGATGTGTAAGCGTTAGAGCCTCGATGTGTAAGCGTTAGAGCCTCGATGTGTAAGCGTTAGCGTCTCGATGTGTAAGCGTTAGAGCCTCGATGTGTAAGCGTTAGAGCCTCGATGTGTATGCGTTAGAGCCTCGATGTGTAAGCGTTAGAGCCTCGATGTGTAAGCGTTAGCGCCTCGATGTGTAAGCGTTAGCGCCTCGATGTGTAAGCGTTAGAGCCTCGATGTGTAACGTTAGAACCTCGATGTGTAAGCGTTAGAGACTCGATGTGTAAGCGTTAGAGCCTCGATGTGTAAGCGTTAGCGCCTCGATGTGTAAGCGTTAGAGCCTCGATGTGTAAGCGTTAGAGCCTCGATGTGTAAGCGTTAGCGTCTCGATGTGTAAGCGTTAGAGCCTCGATGTGTAAGCGTTAGAGCCTCGATGTGTATGCGTTAGAGCCTCGATGTGTAAGCGTTAGAGCCTCGATGTGTAAGCGTTAGCGCCTCGATGTGTAAGCGTTAGCGCCTCGATGTGTAAGCGTTAGAGCCTCGATGTGTAAACGTTAGAACCTCGATGTGTAAGCGTTAGAGCCTCGATGTGTAAGCTGTCACGGAATGGCCCAGCACCCTCAGCCAGGGGCAGTGCGCACGGACATTAGTTTTGGCCAGGGACAGTTAGGTGCGGTGGCACGCACGGAGTTTGAACATACTTTTTATTAGATGTGATTATTGTGTGGTGTGATACAGTGTTCCCCGTTGGTTTATTGTGTAATGTATTTTCCCCTTTGTCTGCCTTGCCCGCCGCCATTTTCCGTTCACCTTGTGGCGCAGTTCAGAATTCTCGATTCGTAAAATGGCCGATTCGGACCATCCGGTCCGAATCGGCGACTCCCTGAAGTATAATGGCCAATGGGTCCTGGGAGGGCGGGCAAGGAGTCCCATTGTATGGTAATTTTGTGCAGAGTTGATAAATGCTTGAACTGTAAACAATAAAGGCAGATTTTGCAGTACATCCAGCTTCGACTGATGTGTCTTTGTCTCCGCCGTATTGCGCATCTGAGTGTCCCCCGCGGCCTCAGGATACGGTGACCACCCGATACGATCCGAATCGAGCGCTCTGTCCCTGCATCGTGTATCAGGGCAGAGGCGCTGCGGATGAAGATTCGGTTCCTAGACTACCTCCCGGAGATCCGAACCGAAGGACGCGGCCGTGCACCGCACTTCGGTACTGCGGTAAGATCCGAATTCTCCACTGATTCCGCCAGATCCGAAACCCTCCCCAACCCCGATCCGAAAAGGCCGTCCCAACTCGATCCGACTCTCCACCCATCCCCGGTCCGAAAAGTCCGCCACCCAAGATACGAAAAGTCACCCGCCCCAGGATCGGAAACGTTTCCCGCATAAGATCCGAAACGTTTCCCCATAAGATCCGAGTAATTCTCCGCAGCTGCCAGATCCGATCTCCACAGACGTCCCACACCCGCAAGGTCAGTGAACCAGTTGCTCGGGACGCTGAGTGCTGTATGGCTCAGTGGTCGGACTGGTTCTAGGCAGGGGTCCCCTCCACCGCCCGCTAACCCTTCCCCAGGGTCACGCCAGGCCACACGAGACGCCGAGTGCGCGTCACTCGGTAGTCGGGCCAGCGGTAAGCGACGGGGTCACGCAGATAGAGCACACCCGCAGGCGGAACAACATCTCCATTCCGTCATATAAGCGTTAGAGCCTCGATGTGTAAGCGTTAGAGCCTCGATGTGTAAGCGTTAGAGCCTCGATGTGTAAGCGTTAGCGTCTCGATGTGTAAGCGTTAATGTCTCGATGTGTAAGTGTTAGAGCCTCGATGTGTAAGCGTTAATGTCTCGATGTGTAAGCGTTAGAGCCTCGATGTGTAAGCGTTAGTGCCTCGATGTGTATGCGTTAGAGCCTCGATGTGTAAGCGTTAGCGCCTCGATGTGTAAGCGTTAGAGCCTCGATGTGTAAGCGTTAGAGCCTCGATGTGTAAGCGCTAGAGCCTCGATGTGTAAGAGTTAGAGCCTCGATGTGTAAACGTTAGAACCTCGATGTGTAAGCTTTAGCGCCTCGATGTGTAAGCGTTAGCGCCTCGATGTGTAAGCGTTAGAGCCTCGATGTGTAAGCGTTAGAGCCTCGATGTGTAAGCGTTAGAGCCTCGATGTGTAAGCGTTAGCGCCTCGATGTGTAAGCGTTAGCGCCTCGATGTGTAAGCGTTAGAGCCTCGATGTGTAAACGTTAGAACCTCGATGTGTAAGCGTTAGCGCCTCGATGTGTAAGCGTTGGAGCCTCGATGTGTAAACGTTAGAACCTCAATGTGTAAGCGTTAGCGCCTCGATGTGTAAGCGTTAGAGCCTCGATGTGTAAGCGTTAGAGCCTCGATGTGTAAGCGTTAGCGTCTCGATGTGTAAGCGTTAGAGCCTCGAGTGTAAGCGTTAGCGCCTCGATGTGTAAGCGTTAGAGTCTCGATGTGTAAGCGTTAAGCCTCGATGTGTAAGCGTTAGAGCTCGATGTGTAAGCGTTAGAGCCTCGATGTGTAAGCGTTAGCGCCTCGATGTGTATGCGTTAGAGCCTCGATGTGTAAGCGTTAATGTCTCGATGTGTAAGCATTAGAGTCTCGATGTGTAAGCGTTAGAGCCTCGATGTGTAAGCTTTAGAGACTCGATGTGTAAGCGTTAATGTCTCGATGTGTAAGCGTTAGAGCCTCGATGTGTAAGCGTTAGCGCCTCGATGTGTATGCGTTAGAGCCTCGATGTGTAAGCGTTAGCGCCTCGATGTGTAAGCGTTAGAGCCTCGATGTGTAAGCGTTAGAGCCTCGATGTGTAAGCGCTAGAGCCTCGATGTGTAAGCGTTAGAGCCTCGATGTGTAAACGTTAGAACCTCGATGTGTAAGCGTTAGCGCCTCGATGTGTAAGCGTTAGCGCCTCGATGTGTAAGCGTTAGAGCCTCGATGTGTAAGCGTTAGCGTCTCGATGTGTAAGCGTTAGAGCCTCGATGTGTAAGCGTTAGAGCCTCGATGTGTAAGCGTTAGAGCCTCGATGTGTAAGCGTTAGTGTCTCGATGTGTAAGCGTTAGAGACTCGATGTGTAAGCGTTAGCGCCTCGATGTGTAAGCGTTAGAGACTCGATGTGTAAGCGTTAGAGTCTCGATGTGTAAGCGTTAGAGCCTCGATGTGTAAGCGTTAGAGCCTTGATGTGTATGCGTTAGAGCCTCGATGTGTAAGCGTTAGAGCCTCGATGTGTAAGCGTTAGAGCCTCGATGTGTAAGCGATAGTGCCTCGATGTGTAAGCGTTAGAGCCTCGATGTGTAAGCGATAGTGCCTCGATGTGTAAGCGTTAGAGCCTCGATGTGTAAGCGATAGTGCCTCGATGTGTAAGCGTTAGAGCCTCGATGTGTAAGCGTTAGAGCCTGATGTGTAAGCGTTAGAACCTCGATGTGTAAGCGTTAGAGCCTCGATGTGTAAGCGTTAGAGCCTCGATGTGTAAGCGTTGAGGCCTCGATGTGTAAGCGTTAGTGTCTCGATGTGTAAGCGTTAGAGACTCGATGTGTAAGCGTTAGAGACTCGATGTGTAAGCGTTAGAGACTCGATGTGTAGCGTTAGCGCCTCGATGTGTAAGCGTTAGAGACTCGATGTGTAAGCGTTAGCGCCTCGATGTGTAAGCGTTAGAGCTTCGATGTGTAAGCGTTAGAGGCCTCGATGTGTAAGCGTGAGAGCCTCGATGTGTAAGCGTTAGCGCTCGATGTGTAAGCGTTAGAGACTCGATGTGTAAGCGTTAGAGACTCGATGTGTAAGCATTAGCGCCTCGATGTGTAAGCGTTAGAGCTTCGATGTGTAAGCGTTAGAGAGAGGGTTATTTGAATGATCCATACAAAATCACGGACGAAATGCGCATCGATGACCCGCTATCGCGTTTTCGGTGAAAAATTACGCCATTCGTTCGAAGCACTTTTTCACGGACAACGTGAAAAATGCATTCATCTGACCCTAGCTAAGCGTTAGCGTCTCGATGTGTAAGCGTTAGCGCCTCGATGTGTATGCGTTAGAGCCTCGATGTGTATGCGTTAGAGCCTCGATGTGTAAGCGTCAGCGCTTCGATGTGTAAGCGTCAGCGCCTCGATGTGTAAGCGTCAGCGCCTCGATGTGCCGCCAGGAGCAGAGTGAGACTGAGGACAAATCGTCACAATCTCCCTCCACGATCACTCTGCAGCGCTGTGCGATTTTGCGCAGGGCTCACTGCCAGAAAGTAGGGATGTGCACTAATTATTTTTTATCTATTTTTTTTCGTTTCGATTCGTTCGGGTTTTTAAAATTTTAGTTTCGGATCGTTTCGTTTCAGCTTGTTTATCGTATCGAGTTTTTTTCGTGATATCGGAAATTTTTGGGTTTTTCTGAACGTCTGTTCTCCTC
>RXON01004892.1:0-14711 GCA_009667805.1 Leptobrachium leishanense
CCTTTCACCCCAAATCAGACCTTTTAGCCCCAAATCAGCCCCTCTCTGAACCACAAATCAGATCCTTTAATCTGCAAATAAACCCCTTTCACCCCAAACTTCCTCACACTGTGCACATACAGATGAGAGTGGGAGAGAAAGGGGGGGTGAGAAGAAAAGGGGGACAGGATGAAAAGGGGGAGAGAAGCAGGAGAGAGGGGAGAAAAGGAGGAGAGAAAAGGGGGAGAGAGGAGAGAAAAGGGGGAAAGAAAAGGGGGAGAGAAGCAGGAGAGAGGGGAGAAAAGGAGGAGAGAAAAGGGGGAGAGAGGGAAGAGAGAGGGGAGAAAAGGGGGAGAGAAAAGGAGGAGAGAGGCAGGAGAGAGAGAGAAAAGGGATGACAAAGGGGGAGAGAGAGACAGGAGAGAGGGAGGAGAGGGGTGACAAGGGGGAGAGAGACGGGAGAAAAGGGGAAGGGAAGAGGGGGAGGGTGAGAGAGGGGAATGGGAAAAGGTGGTAGGGAAAGGGGGGAGAGGGCAAAGTGAGGAGATAAAGGGGGGGTTGGAGGGGGTAGAGGTGAAAAGGAAAGGGGGACAGTGAGAGGGAGATGAGAAGGGTGGAGGGAGGACTAGTGGCAATGGGGTGGAGGAGGAGAGAGGGGGGAAGAGTCAGAGTCCTGCTCTACCTGCATTACCCAGCTCCTTCCAGCAGCTCCTCAATCCTTCCTCTCTGTCCCAGCAGCTCCACATGTCACAGCCAGCAAGCACGTGGTCTGGAGCATGTAAGGGAGCAAGGGGCTGATTGGAGGAGGCAGAGTGGGGAGGAGCCATCAGTGCAGACCACACCCACACTGCTAGTGATTGGTGGAGTGTTTCTTCACTCACTCGCAGCCAGAGTGAGTGAAGAATCATTCCAGGGTCTGAGCTGCGGCAGAGTCATGTGTCCGGGTGACAGGTCATCCCAAACCCGGACACATGACCCGAAAAACGGACCATCCGGGTCAAACCCGGACAGGTGGGAACCCTACAATACCCGTCACCTCACTCCATCAATTATTATTTTTTAAATTGTATATTAACCCCTGTGTGACCATACAACACTTTGTAATAGTTTATAACTAGCATATTAACCCCTGTGTGACCATACAACACTTTGTAATAGTTTATAACTAGCATATTAACCCCTGTGTGACCATACAACACTTTGTAATAGTTTATAACTAGCATATTAACCCCTGTGTGACCTTACACCACTTTGTAATAGTTTATAACTAGCATATTAACCCCTGTGTGACCATACAACACTTTGTAATAGTTTATTGTCATGGAGCTGATGTAACGCTCCATGCTTCAAACCCCAAGAGACTTTATGTTGATTTATATCGTGTGTTTTTAAATATATTTTACATCGTTTGGTTTTAGTTTAATTTAGTTTAGTGTAAAATGGCGTAACTTTAGTTTTAAATATACTTATATTCCTGTAGGTAAATGTGTTTTTGTGTATACAGTAAACAAGCTTTACTGCTGTGTAATTTATGCACCAGGGCTTTTCCCATTATCTAGCTGCATGTTTAATTCAAGGGATCTGTGATAGTGTTTGTGTTTAATCTGATGTGTTAGAACAATGGATTATACAAATGTTGTGTGAGCGGAAGGCTAAAGAATGTAAAGAATGTTTATTGTAAATAACTGACATAATGTAATTAGTATATTGGTAGGACGAGGTGTGTCATTTATGCAAATTATGACTGTTGGACTTCAGCATAAATGGTGGCGTTTTGTTCATTAAAAGTCAGAGAACTCTGAGCTCAGAGAGAGAGAATCCTGTTTTAAAGCATACAGCCGCGCCTGGTGTTTTTATTTCAGCGACGCTACACTATACACTATCACCCTCAGAAGGCACCGAGCGGCCTTCTGGAAATTCCTAACGGCTCCAGGGCAGAGGAACAGAAGCAGGCGGGTCAAGCTGCTCGAGGCGCTGAGGACAGCGCTCCCAGTAGCCGGGCTGACCGCAACGAAGGGGTGTCTGGAGAGTCAGGACAGGTGGAAGAGAACGGTTCCGTCACATTTATAACTAGTATATTAACCCCTGTGTGACCACACAACACTTTGTAATAGTATATAACTAGCATATTAACCCCTGTGTGACCATACAACACTTGGAAATCATTTATAACTAGCATATTAACCCCTGTGTGACCTCACTCCACTTATTATATAATTAGCATATTAACCCATGGGTAACCACTCACCATTTAATATTATTTATTAAGCATATTAACCCATGTGTGACTACAAATTATATTTTATCATGTAATTAGTCACAGAGAGAAATGAAAAAGAAAGTGGGTGAAGGAGCGATGAAAGAGAGGGGGTCACACAGCGATGAAAGAGAGGGGGTCACACAGCGATGAAAGAGGGTCACAGAGAGAGGGATGAAAGAGAAAGAGGTCACAGAGAAAGAGGTCACACAGTGAGAGAGAGGGTCACACAGTGATCATAGAGATGTGACAGGGGTGAGAAAGAGCGAGAGTACACAGAAATTAGAGAGACTTATAATTCACACCGCACATTACTGTGGGTTTTATTGCTGTGGATTCTGTGATACGCTCTGTCTGGGTCGCAGTGTGTTTTTTAAAAAAAAATTCATCATATTTCATAAATTTGTTTGTAGTAAATTATGCGATATGATGAAAATAATTGTATTTTTAGAAAGTCCATTTAATGACGAGAAAAACGGTATATAATATGTGTGGGTTCCATAACTGAGTAAGAGGAAAATTAGACCTAAACACGAACAATGCAGAAACATAAAAAGAGCAGCGGGCACTTTCAAACTGACAATGGTAAAACCGTCTGATCACTATGGGGTTAAAGACCATTTATTATCTTTAACAAAAATCTTTTTATTTATTTTTAAATTTCCTACAAAGTCGTTTTTGTCTTTTTTAAATTTACAATTTTTATTTTGTAAAATTGCCATCAAGATATGAAACTTGAAATGAGGGTCTCGCAGGGTCAGATAAAGCCGTCTAGTATAACACAGCGGAAGAAAAAGATCAAATAAAAGAAAATGCAGCTACGCAAATATAGTCATCTTAATTGTCTGAGAATAAAAAGAAAATAAAGAGACGCTGCTAGGACATCTCCAGGCGGGGACATACAGACCACACAAAGGGCAAAATAAACCAAGCGCAGCAGAAAAAACCAAAAGTGTCTTCAAAAAATGTCACATAAACGGCACAAAAGTCCTTCAATAAAAACAGAAAGAAAAAAAGTGGAGCAAAAGACATATTCGGCCCCAAATACAACAACAATAGTGACAGAAGAAACCTTTTCATTAACTGGGGTAAATAACTCAGCAACGGGGACTGCAAAAAATGTCAGATTAGCAACAAGTGTCCGACACAATACAAGGGTTAGCGACATGTGGGCGCCATTACGGGGCTGGGTACATCTTGGTCGGGAAACAGCAGGCGTTCGAGCCTAGAAGGACCCCCTAGAAGGACGCCTGTATCCAGCGGAAAGATGGGGTGGTAGCCCCCTCCAGACCACAGCTGGTACTCAGGGCATGGCAGTCCACCAGACTCCAGGTCCCAGCAGACACTGTACCAGCTCCAACCCAGGACCAAGGCCAGCACCGCCTCCCCTCAGTGCTGAGGCCCTCAGTCCCGATCAGCGCTGGCCGTGCAGACTTCAAGAGTTGTGTCTCAGAAGTTGACTTGGCGATCGTTGTCACAACATGGGTCCAGCAGGCACAAATCCCGGTGTCACTGTGCGGCTCGTGTTTCCCCCTCGACCTCATAGAGGACAGGTTCAGCGTAGGATCCGGACCTCCTGGCTCAGCACTCCATCGATCGCCATCCACGTGTCCAACAGGTAAAGTATCCCCCGATTCCTTCTCTACCAGTTCTGCATCCTCCCGGCTAGCTCTCGGGGCGGCCATCAGTTGTCTCCAAGATCCTCTAGAGATTGGACTCTCCTCCTCCCCTGGCAGCTGCGCCAAACAGGCCTCGAGGGCACAAACGCAGCCTCCATACCCTAGGCGAGGGGTAGTTCCAGACTGCGCCACTCTGCTCATTCCCCCGACATCTTCTCCGAGGGGACACCAGGTGCGGCCGGAAGATGGGGGCCCTCCATCCCCACAGCCTGCAACTGATAATCCCCTTTCTCTGAGGGGAACAGGCAGAATAGAGAGCTATGCGTCTGGGGGCAGAAGGGTAGGCCTCAAAATGCCCGATGGCCGAGCGAAGCTTCCGGGAGATCTCGGCAAAAAACTCAGCTGTGCTCCGAAGGGGGGGACAAAAATTGGTCCCCGGAGCAATCCCTGTAGTGACCAGCCCCACGGGGACTTAAATATCGGGTAATCTGTGGAGAAGCTCAAGTTAAAAAACCCTGAAACAGGAGAATCCGGCAGAGCTCAACCGAGGCTCGTCTGGTCCCTTGCAGAGCCGGCCACGCCCCCTTTTTAACAAACTTTATTATTTTTAAAGGAGCTTTTTTATTATTTAGACACATTTTCACTAAATGTTTATTGATTTAATCTCCTGTTAGGAGAAGACGAGATTTCCTATTTTTGGTTCAGTTTGGGGTAATTTGCAGAGGTTAATTCGTCGCTTATCAGCGCTTTCCCCCAATGTCCGATAGCTGCTTCAGAGACTCCATTTTCGGCAAAATTTGGGCAAAATTTGTAAAATATTGAATGCAGCAGATTTTCAACGAAGTTAACGGAAATGCAGCGAAATGAAAAGCTGTGAGATTGAATGAAATGCTGGTGCTTTGCGAGTCGCCCTCATTGTGATATCTGTATATGTGGGTTTCTGGGCTTTGTAGACATGTGCATTCGTTTTAATACTAAAACGATTTAGTCCGAATTTTGGGATAATTTAGTTTTCGTATGACTCAAAAGAAACGAGACTGCTCAGTACAAAAAACGAAAGAAACTAAAATAAAATGCACTACATTTTAGTTTCAGACCTTTTTGTAATATTACATTGATGAGTGAAGGAGACCAGCAACGAAGAGCGCAACATTGCAACATCTGAAGTTCTGCACCCTCCACATGCCAATGCAGTAGGATGTTCTATACAGAGAGGGGCATTAATTAATGCAGGAGGATGTTCTATACATTATACAGTGAGGGGTATTAATGCAGGAGGATGTTATATACATTATACAGAGAAAGGTATAAATTGAGGAGGATGTTCTATACAGAGAAGGACATTAATTAATTCAGGAGTATGTTCTATATATTATACAGAGAGGGGTATTAACTAATGCAGGAGGATGTTCTAAACATTATAAAGAGAGGATCCTTTTTTTTTTAGCCCTTTAAATCCAGTGGCTGTGAGCGCTGAGATCGGCTGCTTGTTACATTATCTCTCAGTACAATGTATCAGGCTCAGCTGTTACAGTAACTGACTGTAACAGTGCTCAGAGTTTCAGTAAAACAAGGAAATAATATTGTTCTAACCTCTTATATATAAAAATATTATTTACTAGTTTTACTGAAACTCTGAGCGCTGTGATGAGCTGCAGTCAGTTACTGTTACAGCTTTGCCTGACACGGGGCAGTATTACAATGTTGGTGCTAACTTAACCAGAGCTGTTGTAAACTGAAAACCTCCATAGGCTATAATGGCTCTGGGAAGTTTACAACAGCTCTGGTTAAGTTAGCACCAACTATGTAATATGGGCCACATTGTGCTGAGAGTAAGAGATACTGTAACAAGCAGCGATCTCAGCACTCTGAGGAGCCACTGCAATAGTAATTGTATCCACTGGTTTTCGGATGAATGAAATTAGTTTTCATACTAAAGAACTGAAAACGAATTTCTTTAGCAACTAAATAAATTGCATTTTAGGACTAATCCATTAGTTCAAAACGAAATTTTGTGCTGTGCACATGTCTAGTGCTTTGGGTTAAGGAGTTGGATTCCATTCAATAAGGCTCAGTGACTCCGGTGCTTAACATCAGGTTGTATGTTATTCCGCAGATACATTGTATATTCTCTGTGTTTCTTTTTCTTCTGTTACTGATCCTTGTCACGGTGGTCCCCCCGTGCCCCCCGTACCCCCCGGCGCCTGGCAGCAGCTTCCTCGCTGCTCGCTGACCAGGCGCCGAGTGATATCGCGGTCGGTTCCGCACACGTGGGACGCTGGGGGGCGGGGCCTGGCGTGCTGACGCGGACCCGCCAGGTTTAAAGCCCAGACTCACAGAGACGCCGGTGCCCTGACGTGGTAGTTACTTCCCGCAGAGCTCTTGTGTGTTTTTGGCTAACAAACCATTCTGTGTATGACCCTTGGCATTGGCAAACGAACCATTCTGTGTATGACCCTTGGCATTGGCAAACGAACCATTCTGTGTATGACCCTTGGCATTGGCAAACGAACCATTCTGTGTATGACCCTTGGCATTGGCAAACGAACCATTCTGTGTATGACCCCTGGCATTGGCAAACGAGCCATTCTGTGTGTGATCCTTGGCATTGGCGAACGAACCATTCTGTGTATGACCCTTGGCATTGGCGAACGAACCATTCTGTGCATGACCCCTGGTATTGGCATTAACTCTTCTAATTCTGGTACTGAGGTCAGTCTGTGTGGCACCCTAAGCACACATCAGACTACCCCTTATATTGTTAGGGTCTTGGGAAGAGCTAACTATTCTAAGGTCTTGTGTATAGTTCTAGTGTTATTCTTTGTGGATACACTATCTTGTCAAATTCTGTGTCTGTCTAGTCGTGCCGACCATTCAAGGATCGGAAGGGTAGAGAGTGTCCTGCGTATAGGGACCACTAGTCAGGTAATCAGAGGGATCCGTGACAATCCTACAATTACATGTCCAACCAGGGAGTGGAATGAAAGCCTCTATATATATATATATATTACAGGATGCCCCACCTGATGAGGTCCACTGGACGGGCGAAATGCGTCGCAAAGCAGCCATCTATACGGTTTTAAAACGACAGCCCACTTTTCAGGCTACGAATGCATCGGCTACAGAAGGACCGGTTACACACGTTGTGGTGGCTGGACTTCTCCAACAGCTGATGGGATTAAGACTGTTTTCCGTGGCTTGTGTATGGATTGTTATTGACATAGCTCTCCATATACCGTGACGAGGCTCATATACAGAAAGCAGGGCTGTGCGTCAGGTTTTTTAGTGTTGCTTCACTTTTATTTTTAATATATTTGGTTGCAATAAATCCATGTTTTAACTGGAAACGGCTTCGTGCTGGTTTACCTTCGCTCTGGACCCAACTGATATTGGGAACTGGTCCGTCCCGGGCAGGCCTGCCACTTGGGTGGTGCGAGTAGGGCACGCGCTGGGTCCCCATGCCACTGCCAACACCTGCCGTGTAAATTCACAGAGACATTGCCCAATGTGGACTCCACCAGCCTTCAGCCCCCACCTCCAAGAAATCAATGACATGGGAGTGATAGTGTGTCTATATGGGGGGGTCTGAGAGGGAGTGTTTATCTATGGGGTGAGGGGGTGTCCATCTGGGGATGATAGGGATCAGGGGTGTTTATTGGGGGAAGGGGTGTCTATCTGAGAATGAGAAAGGTGAAGGGTGTGTATCTGGGGGAGGGGTGACTATTTGTGAAGATCAGTGGGGTCAGTGTGTGCGTCTGTGTGTGAAAAAGATGGTGTATAAGGAGGTGCGGTGTTGAAAATGCAGCTAGGGACCCCACAAATGTTTCTCTCCTAGGGTCCCATAAATGGTAGAGGTGGTTCTGTCCCCAGGGAGCTATGAGCGGAGTCGCACTCTTTTCCAAGCCCTTACTTGTGCGTGTGATTCCAATGGCTTTATCTTCATTGTGTGTTCATTTCATTTCTGCTGATACAGACTCCCTGCACTTTGTTCATTACATTCTACATTCTCTTATATACTATATCCATTTGCTGCTCTGCTATAGATATATTGAGGGCTTTTTCACATTCTATGGGGGCCGCCGGCTCCACTTATCTTGCTTTGAGATGCTGCCGGGGTTTGATAACACGTAGAGGCTGTTACACTGTTACTCGACCGCAAGAAAGATTTCAGGGATTATCTGGAACACAGACAGAATAGCAGCATGGATTCAGTAACGCGGCCGCCGAACCAACGCTCTTGGATTTCCTTTTCTTTCCGTATCTGGGAAGGACACAGTATTATTACAAATGAATTCTTTTTATACTTTTTAATGTTTGATAAATGTATTTTTTCCATTAGAAAGATGAAGATTCAGGACGTAACGCTTCCAGCTTGTCTTATATTAGAAGGTGAGCTCATTGATGTTTGGATTTCTCCTGCCTCTCCACCAATAAAATGCCAGAAACATAAAACATTCCTATAGATTGGGACACACAGACACTTCATATGTTTTATTATGTCGCTGTGATTCTCCCATATTCCCTCCTTTTCACATTCTCACCGTTTCACCCGGATATTCTCGTCCACGCGGACGCGTCGGCAAATAACGGCGTATGTTGAGGGAGAATTTATCTGTGATTTTCCTGTGAGTTTGTCCCCAGAGTCAGAACCAATAAAACCTTCATGGATTCACTTTGGGGAAAGTCTGCCGGATTTTAATCAGAATCTTCTGAAAATCGACAACTTTGTGACGTTTTCTCCGATGTTTCTTTGCAGGTGCAGCAATCGCTGTGAATATATTGCGTGACGTTTCCTGCGTCTGATATAGATTACTCGGGTCTGATCCGTCACATCGAATCACTCCACAATATCCATGGATTTCTTTTACTAATATATACCATCCTAATAGGAGACAACGTGCGGCTCTGAGGTCCATACTTGCTAAACTAGACCATTTTAGAGAGGGCGTCCTGATTTGCGGAGGTGACTTTAATGTCCCCCTGGAATCCTCCAGGGAGGGGACCGACCCATTGCTCCCAGTGGACCCCTCACTACGTCGCAGGTTCCTTCAACTGTTGCAAGAAAACAGTTGATTGATGGGTGGAAGGCTATACACCCCAATACTAAGGACTACACTTATCACTCCCGGCCACTAAATCCTACTTAAGGCTAGACACCTTCCTTATATCTCCTGTCCAACTGCATTACTTGAAACCCATTTCAATGTGGTCCGGCGATGCCCCAGTGCTGATGTGTGTCAATGTGCTGCCTGTTCCTCGTGGCGTCTGAATGAATCGCTTTTGTGTGACCTTCTAGTTCGCCAGGTGGTGCAGGACTCGATCATGCAGTATTTTGAGGACAACGCTACTCCTGGGGTCTCCTTGTCGGTATTCTGGGAGGCACACAAATGTGTCCTTAGGGGGAAATTAATTCAAATAGGGGCACGGCATAAAAAAGACAGACAATCGGCCCTGGATACTGTTATACAACACATACATGTCCTGGAAGCTGCACATAAGTCATCCCAGTCCTTCGACCTCATTAAACAGCTGCCGAAACAAAGGGCACACCTAAATTCTTTGCTGTCCCTACAAGCTTTTAGATCCCTTATAATCACTAAGCCGGCTTTTACACACGAGGTAACAAATGTGGACGCCTCCTAGCTAATGCCTTAAAACGTAAACGTCCGGCAACTTACATCCCTAAGATCCGCACGGAAGGAGACGAAGTTCTTCATCGTAATAGAGGCATATCTGCAGCTTTCCATAAGTCCTCCCTCTATCAACTGAGAGACCCCCCCCCC
Organism: Leptobrachium leishanense; assembly: GCA_009667805.1. Lineage (NCBI taxonomy): Eukaryota > Metazoa > Chordata > Amphibia > Anura > Megophryidae > Leptobrachium > Leptobrachium leishanense. The sequence goes on from RXON01004892.1 coordinate 9,639, forward strand.
CCAGAGAAGGATATAAGTTCCTATCTGAAGGACTCCCTTCATTCCAGTCTATCCCCCGGCCAGGTGAAAGCACTAGATGCACCTTTTACTCGGGCAGAATTCTCCATCACTCTCAGTTCCATGTCAGCCGGGAAGAGCCGAGGACTCTTGAGGGCCGAGGGCTCACTGTAGCCTACTTTAAGACGTTTCAGGCCAATCTAGGAGCCTAGTTTGTTAGTATGCTTAACGCACTGGATGGTGACACCTGCCTCTACTCCTCAGCTCTACGGGCCCATATTGCCCTCATCCCCAAACCTGACAGAGACCATGTCTTGGTGACTAATTATAGACCTATATCCCTGTTAAACATTGACACTAAGTTAATGGCAAAAATGTTAGCAGCCCGACTTAATCCTTTGGTCCCGAAGCTGCTTTAACTGAAGCAAACGGGTTTTGTCCCGGCTAGAGAAGCCTGCGACAACACGTTAAGAGCCATTAACCTTATCCATCTAGCCAAATCTTCCAACACACGACGCTCTTTTTATCTATAGATGCTGAAAAGGCATTCGATAGGGTGGACTTCCTGTTTATTATGACCCTGACCTCCTTGGGCTTTGGTCCGAGGTGGCTCACTTGGATACGGTCCCTTTATAGCACCCCAAAAGCTTCCTTAAGGGTGAATGGAAGCTACTAGCCAGACCTAGACATCCATAACGGTACCAGAAAGGGCTGCCTGCTGTCACCACTTCTCTTCATACTCAATTTGGAACCTCTCCTACAATGGATTAGAGACCAACCTATTTTTTCCCCTCCCCTTTCATCACTACAAAGTTGTGGCTTTTGCTGACCATGTTCTGCTCTCACTCACTAATCCACTCATGTCCCTAGCACACCTCATGACAGAACTGAGGGGTGGGGGTGTCGGAATTGCTGCAGGAGGAAATGGAGCAGAGTTACCCCTTTAGAGATGGGTGAAAGATTAAATCCCATACCTAGGAGTCACGCTCACCAGGGATCTGACCCCCCACTTATATGCTGCCAATTATGAACCATTGTTGAGGAAGGTGGCACAAGATCTGAAGAGGTGGCGCCTCCCTCACATATCGTGGTTGGGCAGGATACAGGTTTTAAGATTAATATTCTCCCCAGATTTCTTTACATTTTCCAAACGGTCCCAATAGGGGTACCTCCCCAGTTCTTTGCCCAATTGAAATCTAAGTTCCGGGCCTTTTTGTGGAGTGATACTCGCCCTAGAGTTTCCTATGCTGGCATGGCGCACCACCGTAACATGGGGGGTTTGGACCTGCCCCACATGGAGCTTTACCACACGGCAGCGCTCTTCCTTGCTTTAAATGACTGGTCAATGTCTCCCCCGCATAAACTATGGGTTCTGCTGGAGCGAAAGTCCCTTCTAGTCCCCATTTATTTATAAAGGATTTTACCAGGAAGGATACATTGAGATTTCTCTCGTTTTCAAGTATGTCCTGGGTTCAAAAACATTGAAGTGTTACAGTTACAGAAATACAAAGTAATACAATGCAAGATATTTAAAAAAAAACAACACAAATATACAGATTAACAAAAAAATATGTAGGAAATATAGTCACTAGGTTACATGTTTACAGGTGCATTCTGTATTGAGGTATGTTAGTAAGGAGCTTTTGAGTGACTTAAGACTGGGGGAAGATTTGATGGTGTCTGGGAGGTTATTCTATAATTGCGGAGCTCTGTAGGAAAATGAGGATCGAGCCACTGTCTTTTTGTATTGTGGTATAGCAAGTAAGGTGCTGTTCCTGGATCGGAGGTTATAGGATGAGGGAGCTGCTGGGGGAAGCAGTCTATTCAGGTAGGGTGGCAGCTTCCCAGAGATGCTCTTAAACACCAGGCTGGAAAGGTGAAGGGTGCATCTGGATTCCAGCGATGGCCAGTTTAGCTCTTTTAACATGTCACAATGGTGGGTCATGTAGTTACATTGTAATGCAAAGCGGCAGAATGAGTTATACCATGTAGTAAGTTTATGAATGTGTGTTTGCGGGGCGGCTGCATACACTACATCTCCGTAATCAATAGCCGGCATAAGCATTTGCTGTACAATCTGCTTTCTTACCGCGGGGCTCAGGCAGGATTTGTTTCTGTACAGGGCACCTAGTTTGGGGTAAAGTTTAGATGAGTTTTTCGATGTGGGGCCAAAGGATAGATTAGGGTCCAACCACATACCTAGATATGAGAGAAGTGACTGTAGTCAGCATGTCATTTGATTTTGTCCCAACACATAGATGGGGATTTTGCAATTTGTGTAGTTTAGGTTTTGTTCCAAAGAGCATCGTTACAGTTTTGTCAATATTTAAAAAAACTTTGTTGTTTTTGATCCACTTTTCTACCCATAACCAGGTTACCATGGCAGTCAGTTCCCCTGCACACTTTTTAATTTCCCCTCACCCGCTTGTGACTCCTACCCTTGGGAGGTGGCAGAAACTGAGGAGTTCCTTGTCCCTCTCCAAGCACCCCTCCCTGTTTACCCCGGTAATTTTTAATCCGCTCTTCCAGGCAGGAATGGCCCATAATTTTTAGTCCATCGATGTGGAGGGACATTATCTCCCACTGTCAGACTGTCTTACAAACTCTGCTCTGCTTCCGTTACCGACATTGTTGAGGCTAGAAACCCACACACCCCTAGAACAGTTTTGTTACCGCCAACTCATCCATTTCATACACCCAATAGGGAACCCGGTAGATGTACGAATGGACGAGATGTCATTTGATACTTTATGCGTGTCTGATCCAACCCCCCCACACATGTTATTGACTATTTACGGTACGTTGCTCGACGCCTTGGCCACACACTTCCCTCCTACGCAGAGAGATGGGATGGGGAATTAGATGTTCCAATATCGTAGGAAAATTTGGGCAAAATATTTCAAACTGCGGCACACACCTCTAGGAGCCTACACGTTCAACAGTCACACTATAAGCTTCTATCTCGCAGTTATATGACCCCCACTAGATTGCACAAGATATTCCCGGCCTCTAGTAAAGCATGCTGGCGTTGCTTCAAATCCCCAGGCACGCACCTACATATGTATATGGTGGGACTGCCCATACATTTGTACGTACTGAGATTATATTGTCACACTGTTCAATGACATCACTGCTGCTGACTTGATACCTTACCCCCACTTAGCACTCTTTCATTTGGTTCCTATACCTACACTCACATATAGGAATTTCCTGGCTATACAATTACTCAATATGGCTAAGGCCCTGATACCTAAACTTTGGCGTTCTGTGTCACCCCCAACTGTCCAAGAGTGGATCAAGGCAGTGGAAAGAATTTATGAAATGGAGATGTTCTTCTTCATGAATATTAGATACGATAACTACCATTCCACGTGGTATTTGTTGTTAGACTTTCTGTGTAAGATTTGCCAGGGATCAAAGTCGGCAACTTAGACTACCCTTCATTACTTGTACCGACAGGTCGGGTGGTGCGGATGCACTCCAGAAGTCCCCCCCCCCCTGCACACCTCAGAGCTTCGGGTGGGACACGGGAGTCAGACCCAATGGAATGGAACCTGGTCCCCTTGCTATGATCAAGCATTTGTGTGCCCATATATTTCATTGTTTGCTCCACGAGACTTAGACAATGCGTTTCTATAACATCTTCCTTCCAGTTGTTTCATTTTGGTTATGTCTTATTGAAGGAGAACCAGGCTGAAAGATGGTTGCCACCATAAGCCAGGCAGCCATCTTGTTCAGAATATTGGTTCACCAAGTAAATAGAATAGATTTCATTTAGAAGAGAAGAGCTGAGCTCACGTAGAATTTAAGGAATGCGTGGTAGATTAGAAAAGCTAACAAGAAATCCAGGCAGGATCCGGCCAGCTCTTGGCATAAAGAGACAGAAAGATTTATGAATGAAGCAAGGTCAGAGCGATGTGCTAGAGAACAAAGGGAGCACAGAAAACAGACCAGGTCCCTGGCTATCTGAATAAACAAAGCCAACAGGGAGGGAGGCGCTGGCCGGAGAAAGACAGCACAAACAAATCACATACTGTCAAACTAACATGAAGTGTATCAATTTATAGTTAAATGTGGAATGTTCTTTGTGTTTATGCTAATGATGGGAGGTATTAACCCACGTGGGACGGAATAAAGTGTCAGCGGGAGGTGGGCTAATTGGGATGTACCTAATTACGTATTTTTGAGTATAAGACCCCTTGCACGGGGTGAAAGAGGGGCTCACTTTTAGAGATTCAATCCTGTGTGAGCACTTGTGTGACGACACAATAAAATCTTGCCTTTCCTGAAGAGACTCGTGTTTGGACAATCCTTGCTTGTGTCTGGTCCGGCGCCGTTAATGAAGTGAACCTGATTGACTCCGGTTACATTTCTTGGGGGCTCGATAGCCGGGATACGGGCCCTTGCCAAGACACAGGCAACGGCTGCTGAACACAGTGCGTCGATATTGACTGCAGGTGCACGAGAATCCCGCTGGTTGGGCGTCCGTTGAAGGTGAGCTGACATCTGCAGGCGCCAAGCAGGATTTCCTGTTCAGTGGACCTCGTCTCGTCCCAAACGGACCCCCGGCCCGGGAACTGGGACACCACGAGTCTGGGAAACAGCGAGCAGCGCCGGCGATAGGTAATGTGTCTTCTATGTTTTGTATGTCTGAAGGAGATACCGGTATCTAAGGGAAACGTCCGACTGAGATAGACGGATAAGAGGATGCGATGGCCACCATCCTATTGGCATATCTAGCCCGCCGCTGATAGCACTGACATTGCTGAGGAGCCAGAGTGGCTAGCGGGTGTCTGGATTCGGGGGAATTGAATGCCAATCAAAGTGTAGTTCTGTTAGAGAGGGAGAAGGTAGCCACGTGGAGTTGCAGACGTCAGTTAGTGTTTGTAAACAGAGCTTCACCACGTGGGTAAACGGGAAAGGAGGAGGGTGTTTTCTGTGACTGGGCTGAGAGCCTGAAGTCAGTGCCTAGTGTGTACGTCGTATAGTGACAAGGGCTTATAGTGAAGCCAACGATAGCTGCAGAGATAGTGGTGCTGAGTGGGTAGATTATCCATAAGGCAAAGTGGAATTGCA
>RXON01004893.1:0-14578 GCA_009667805.1 Leptobrachium leishanense
AGATGCTGTTTGTGTATAGATATGATTGATGGGCTTGTCTATAGAGATGCTGTGAGGCTGTGTATAGAGATGCTGTGAGGCTGTGTTTAGAGATGCTGATGGGGTTGTGTATAGAGATGCTGTTTGTGTATAGAGATGCTTTGTGGCTGTGTATAGAGTTGCTGTGTATAGAGATGCTGATGGGGGTGTGTATAGAGATGCTGTTTGTGTATAGAAATGCTTATGGGGTTGTGTATAGAGATGCTGTTTGTGTATAGAGATGCTGATGGGGTTGTGTATAGAGATGTTGTGAGGCTGTGTATAGAGATACTGATGGGCTTGTGTATAGAGATGCCGTGTATAGAGATGCTGATGGGGTCGTGTATAGAGATGCTGTTTGTGTATAGAGATGCTGTGGGTTGTGTATAGAGATGCTTGATGGGTTGTGTATAGGAGATGATGTGAGGCTTGTGTATAGAGATGCTGATGGGGTTGTGTATAGAGATGCTGTTTGTGTATAGATATGCTGATGGGGTTGTTATATAGAGATGCTGTGAGGCTGTGTATAGAGATGCTGTGAGGCTGTGTTTAGAGATGCTTGATGGGTTGTGTATAGAGATGCCGTGTATAGAGATGCTTGATGGGTTGTGTATAGAGAGGCTGTTTGTGAATAGAGATGCTCATGGGGTTGTGTATAGAGATGCTGTGTATAGAGAATGCTGTGAAGTTGTGTATAGAGATGCTGTGAGGTGTGTTTAGAGACGCTTTGGTGAGGTTGTGTATAGAGATGCTGTGTATAGAGATGCTGATGGGGTTGTGTATAGAGATGCTGTTTGTGAATAGAGATACTGATGGGGTTGTGTATAGAGATGCTGTGTATAGAGATGCTGTGAGGTTGTGTATAGAGATGCTGTGAGGCTGTGTATAGAGATTCTGTGTATAGAGATGCTGATGTGGTTGTGTATAGAGATGCTGTGTATAGAGATGCTGTGAAGTTGTGTTAGAGATGCTGTGAGGTTGTGTATAGAGATGCTGTGAGCCTGTGTTTAGAGATGCTGATGGGGTTGTGTATAGAGATGCTGTTTGTATACAGAGATGCTGACGGGGTTGTGTATAGAGATGCTGTTTGTGTATAGAGATGCTGATGGGGTTGTGTATAGAGATGATGTGAGGCTGTGTATAGAGATGCTTTGTGGCTGTGTATAGAGATGCTGTGTATAGAGATGCTGATGGAGTTGTGTATAGAGATAATGTTTGTGTATAGAGATGCTTATGGGGTTGTGTATAGAGATGCTGTGAGGCTGTGTATAGAGATGCTGTGAGGCTGTGTATAGAGATGCTGATGGAGTTGTGTATAGAGATGCTGTGAAGTTGTGTATAGATATGCTGTGAGGTTGTGTATAGAGATGCTGTGAGGCTGTGTATAGAGATGCTGTGAGGCTGTGTTTAGAGGTGCTGATGGGGTTGTGTATAGAGATGCCGTGTATAGAGATGCTGGTGGGGTTGTGTATAGAGATGCTGTTTGTGTATAGATATGCTGATGGGGTTGTGTATAGGGATGCTGTGAGGCTGTGTATAGAGATGCTGTGAAGCTGTGTTCAGAGATGCTGATGGGGTTGTGTATAGAGATGCCGTGTATAGAGATGCTGATTGGGTTGTGTATAGACATGCTGTTTGTGTATAGAGGTGCTGATGGGGTTGTTATAGAGATGCTGTGTTAAAGAGATGCTGATGGGGTTGTGTATAGAGATGCTGTGGGCTGTGTATAGAGATGCTGTGAGGCTGTGTACAGAGATGCTGTGAGGCCTGTGTTTAGAGATGCCTGATGGGGTTGTGTATAGAGATGCGTGTATTTAGGTGCTGATGGGGTTGTGTATAGAAATGCTGTGAGGCTGTGTATAGGTATGCTGTGAGGCTGTGTATAGAGATGCTGTGTGGCTGTGTATAGAGATGCTGTGAGGCTGTGTATAGAGATGCTGTGAGGCTGTGTATAGAGATGCTGATGGGGTTGTGTATTGAGATGCTGTGAGGCTGTGTATAGAGATGCTGTGAGGTTGTGTATAGAGATGCTGATGGGGTTGTGTATAGAGATGCTGTGAGGCTGTGTATAGAGATGCTGTGAGGCTGTGTATAGAGATGCTGATGGGGTTGTGTATAGAGATGCTGTGAGGCTGTCTTTAGAGATGCTGATGGGGTTGTGTATAGAGATGCCGTGTGGCTGTGTATAGATATGCTGTGTGGCTGTGTATAGATATGCTGTGTATAGAGATGCTGATGGGGTGGTTTATAGAGATGCTGTTTGTGTATAGAGATGCTGATGGGGTTGTGTATAGAGATGCTGTGAGGTGTGTATAGAGATGCTGTGTATAGAGATGCTGTGAGGCCGTGTATAGAGATGCTGTGAGGCCGTGTATAGAGATGCTGATGGGGTTGTGTATTGAGATGCTGTTTGTGTATAGAGATGCTGATAGGGTTGTGTATAGAGATGCTGTGATGCTGTGTATAGAGATGCTGTGAGGCTGTGTTTAGAGTTGCTGATGGGGTTGTGTATAGAGATGCCGTGTATAGAGATGCTGATGGGGTTGTGTATAGAGATGCTGTGGGGTTGTGTATAGAGATGCTGTGAGGCTGTGTATAGAGATGCTGTGAGGCTCTGTATAGAGATGCTGTGTATAGAGATGCTGATAGGGTTGTGTATAGAGATGCTGTTTGTATACAGAGCTGCTGATGGGGTTGTGTATAGAGATGCTGTGTATAGAGATGATGTGAAGTTGTGTATAGAGATGCTGTGAGGTTGTGTATAGAGATGCTGTGAGGCTGAGTATAGAGGTGGTGTGAGGCTGTGTTTAGAGATGCTGATGGGTTGTGTAGAGAGATGCTGATTTGGTTGTGTATAGAGATGCTGTGAGGCTGTGTATAGATATGCTGTGTATAGAGATGCTGATGGGGTGGTGTATAGAGATGCTGTATGTGTATAGAGATGCTGATGGGGTTGTGTATAGAGATGCTGTTTGTGTATAGAGATGCTGATGGGGTTGTGTATAGAGATGCTGAGAGGCTGTGTATAGAGATGCCATGTGGCTGTCTATATAGATGCTGTGAGGCTGTGTATAGAGATACTGTGAGGTTACATAGGTACATAGTTACATAGTTATATAGGCTGAAAAAAGACATGCGTCTATCGGGTTCAGCCTCTCCCACATAACCTACTGCTGTTGATCCAAAAGAAGGCAAAAAACCCAGTCTGAAATGCTTGCCAATATGCAACATACTGGGAAAAAATTCCTTCTTGACCCCAGAATGACAGTCAGATTTCTCCTTGGATCAAGAAGCTTTTACCACATAGTAAATATTATAACCCTTAATATTCTGTGTCTGCAGGAAGTCATCCAGTCTTTTTTTTAAAAGTCTGTACAGACTCTGACCAACCACCTCAACAGGCAGAGAATTCCACAGCTTTATTTTCTCACCGTAAAATAACCCTTCCTATGCTTTAAGCTAAATTTTCTTTCTTCCAGTCTAAATGGATGACCCCTTGTCCTATGTATAGACCTGTTAATGAATAGTAGTTATCAGACAATGGTTGATAATGGCGCCGTATATTATTTATATAGGTTATCAGATCCCCTCTAAGGCGCCGTTTCTCTAAACTAACAGGTTTAAGCTTGTTAGTCTTGCCTCATAACTTAACCCTTCCATTCCCCTTATTAATTTAGTTGCCCGTCTCTGCACTTTTTCTAGCGCTATAATATCTTTTTTTAAGACCGGTGCCCAAAATTGCACGGCATATTCAAGGTGCGGCTGACCATTGATTTATATAGAGGCAAAATTTTGTTTTCATCCTGTGAGTGAACTCCCCTTTTAATGCATGCCAATACTTTGCTGGCCTTGGCGGCTGCTGTTTGACATTGCACATTGTTACTTAGTTTGAAGTCTATGATTATTCCAAATCCTTCTCCTGCTTGGATTTCCCTAACTCCGTACCATTTAGGGTATAAATTACTTGTGTGTTCTTCACTCCAAAGTGCATAACTTTGCATTTATCTAGATTAAATTTCATCTGCCATTTAAGTGCCCAGTCCCCCAATCTATCTAAATCCCTCTGCAGCGAAGTAACATCCTGCTCACATTGTATTACTTTTCCTAGTTTTGTGTCATCTGCAAACACTGATACATGACTTTCAATGCCTATCTCAAGGTCATTTATTAAAAATGAATAGTATTGGTCCTATAACAGACCCCTGAGGGACACCACTTACCACTGGTGTCCATCTTGAAAATGTACCATTTATGACCACTCTCTGTACCTTATCTTTTAGCCAGTTTTCTATCCAAGAACAAGTATTTTCATCTAGACCAATTTTTCTTAATTTAAATAGTAACCTTTTGTGTGGAACTGTGTCGAAAGCTTTGGCAAAATCTAAGTAAATCACATCCATTGCGACCCCCTGATCTATACTTCTACTTACTTCCTCATAGAACGTAATTAGGTTAGTCTGACATGATCTGTGTTTCATGAAACCATGCTGATTTTTGCCAATAACATTATACCTCCCAATAAATTCCTGAATATTATCCCTTAGAAACCCCTCAAATACTTTCCCAGCCACAGATGTTAAACTCACAGGTCTATAATTCCCAGGCATAAATTTTAAACCTTTCTTAAATATAGGGACCACGTCAGCTTTTCTCCAATCCTCTGGTACTATTCCTGAAAGAAAAGAATCTTGAAAGATTAAGAACAGAGGTTTACATATTTCAACACATAGCTCTCTCAGTACTCGCGGGTGAATTCCTTCTGGCCCTGGGGCTTTATTCACATTCACTTTGTTTAATTTCTGCAAAACCTTGTCCTGAGTCAACCAGTCACTTTGTATTAGTAAGTTTTTATTAACCCCTTAGTGACCGCAGACGTACCATGTACGTCATGGCCGCGGGTCTCTTTTAGACCCGCTGACGTACATATTACGTCCTGCGGTCTTTTGAGCGCTGGAAGCAATCGGATCGCTTCCAGCAGCTCAAACGCCATTGAAGGCTGCCTGGGAGTCCAGGCATCCATGCAATGGCGGTTAGAAGTGCCGGGGCACCTTGTGATCGCTCCCCGGGAGCGATCAACATCCAGTTTCGCCGGACAGGTGCCCCACACTTCTACAGAGCGCTGGAAGCGATCGGTATCGCTTCCAGCTGCTCTGAGTATATTGCAGGGATGCCTCAACATCGAGTCATCCTTGCAATAGGGTTACCTGCCGCCGGCCCGTCTGTGATCGCTCCCCCCGAGCGATCACTTCCGGTAGTGGCAGGAAGTACTGAGTGCCACGAGGTATCGTGGCACTCAGTACAAAAAAGATCACATAAGTGATCAGGTGCTCTGCTGGGTGCCTCGAGGGATCAAGGCACCCAGCAGACTAAAAAAAGTGTAAAAAAAGAAGAAAAAAGTAAAAAAATAAAAATAAAAATGAATAAAATAAGATAAAAGTGACAGCCAAGATGGCGCTGCCCTTCTAAGGGCAGGGTCATCTTGGGGCTGTGTGGGATGTTCCTAGCCTGCCTCATCAGAGAGGCAGGCTAGCAACATCCAATCAGAAGTAAGAAAAAATCTAAATAAAATTTCTAATTTGTCAGGTCAGGTCAATATTTTGTAAATATTGGCTCTGACCTCTGTGATTCTCCCTCCCTCTCCTCACTTGTGTTTTGGTGAGCAAGAGAGAGAGATCAGATTTGACAGGTTAGAGATTTTAGGTAGATTTAGTGAGATTAGAAAAATTGAGGCAGATTTAGAGGGATTTAGAGAGATTTAGGTGTTTATTTGTATTTTCTTGTGAAACCCAACGGTTCTTCTAAGAACCAAACATCCACTTATATATATAATAATTATAAAATTTTATAATCTTATTATATATAATGTCTGAGAGGTGTACAGCGCCGAGGAGGCATATGCCATCCTGGCGTCAGAATCTGAGGCATCTGCGTCGGACTCAGACCCTGATTTTGACCCCGCTAACTGCTCAGAGACGTCGCTAGATACATTATCTACGCTGGCTGATGTATCTAGCGATGTTTCTGATGCAGATCCTGGGCCACCACCTGCCAGCAGGAGACGCACAGCCAGTGGCGTAACTAGAAACCTGAGGGCCCCGGTGCAAGAATCCATGAAGGACCCCCCCAAAAAAAGATCCATATTTTTACCTTTTTTTTTTCCTGCAATATAAAAAAGATAGTATTGCCCCCAGCTCACATGGACATATATATTGCCCCCAGCTCACATGGACATATAGTGCCCCCAGCTCACATGGACATATAGTGCCCCCAGCTCACATGGACATATAGTGCCCCCAGCTCACATGGACATATATTGCCCCCAGACCACAGATGGATATATTGCCCCCAGGCCACACATGGATATATTGCCCCAGCTCACACATGGATATTTTTGCCCCCAGCTCATGGAATACTGCCCAACACATGGATATACTGCCCAACACATGAATATACTCCCCCAACACATGGATATACTGCCCTAGCACATGGATATACTGCGGCCAGCACATGGATATGCCCCAGCTCATGGATATACTGCCCAGCACATGGATATGCCCAGCTCAGCCCCCCAGCTCATGGATATACTGCCCCAGCTCTGCCCCCCAGCTCATGGATATACTGCCCCAGCTCTGCCCCCCCAGCTCATGGATATACTGCCCCAGCTCTACCCCCCCAGCTCATGGATATGCCCCAGCTCATGGATATATCTGCCCCAGCTCTGCCACCCAGCTCATGGATATACTGCCCCAGCTCTGCCCCCCAGCTCATGGATATAATGTCCAGCAGCTCTGCCCCCCACTTCATGGATATACTGCCCCAGCTCTGCCCCAGCTCATGGATATGCCCAGCTCATGGATATACTGCCCCAGCTCTGCCCCCCAGCTCATGGATATACTGCCCCAGCTCTGCCCCCCAGCTCATGGATATACTGTCCCAGCTCTGCCCCCCAGCTCATGGATATGCCCCAGCTCATGTATATACTGCCCCAGCTCTGCCCCCCAGCTCATGGATATACTGCCCCAGCTCTGCCCCCAGCTCATGGATATACTGCCCCAGCTCTGCCCCCCCAGCTCATGGATATACTGCCCCAGCTCTGCCCCCCAGCTCATGGATATGCCCAGCTCATGGATATACTGCCCCAGCTCTGCCCCCCAGCTCATGGATATGCCCCAGCTCATGGATATACTGCCCCAGCTCTGCCCCCCAGCTCATGGATATACTGCCCCAGCTCTGCCCCCCAGCTCATGGATATGCCCCAGCTCTGCCCCCCAGCTCATGGATATACTGCCACAGCCCAGCTCTTACCTGCTCTGGGGGGCCCCAGGCCCAGGGCAGGCTCTGCTGGCGTTCTTGTCCTCCTTGGCGAGTGGCCGCTGGAAACATGCAGCTTGGCCGCTCGCCGGAAACCACCTGATCAGCGCGAGGTCTCGTGCGCTGGTCAGGTGGTTTCTCTCCCACGTGAGCGGCCAAGCTGCATGTCAGCGGCTGCTCGCGTAGGGAGAGGGACGGCCAGCACGCGGCTCCCACATTCCGGCACTGATTGCCGGAATCTGGTGGCGGCGCTGGGCCCCCCTCCAGTGGTGGAATGCCAGGGCCCGGTCGCAACTGCGACCGCTGCGACCCTGGTACTTCCGCCACTGCGCACAGCTCCAGCTGAGGAGTGGGTAGTGCCTCATCGCCAGAGGCCAGATATCCCTCCTTTCACGGCAGATCCTGGCATCAATATTGATGTTGCAGGATTTACCGCCACACAGTTTTTGCAGGTGTTTATGGGGGAATGATTTGTTGCCACATTGTTGCCACAATCAAATTTGTATGCCCATCAGCATTGTGCTGAGAAGCCAGACTCCTACTTGGCAAGGCAGCAATGGACCCTGCTAGATGTGCCAGAATTTCTGAATTCTGGGCACTTACTATGCCTGATGGGCATCATAAAGAAGCCCTCAATTCGCTCCTACTGGAGCAGTAGCCCCATCTGCTCTACCCCCCATTTACCCCCAATCAATGTCACGTAGAAGGTATGAAAACATTTTGCGTTTCATGCACTTCAGTGACAACAGCCTGTGCCCTCCTAGAGAGCATCCCCAGTTTGACAGGCTGTATAAAATCCGCCCCTGATTACCCCTTCGCCACCAGGTTTGCAGAGGCTTATACACCTGGAAGGAATATCTGCGTTGATGAATCCCTAATGAAATACAAGGGAAGGCTGGGATTCAAGCAGTATATTCCTTCCAAAACCTCCAGGTATGGAGTGAAGGTGTATAAGCTCTGTGACAGCGAAAGTGGCTATACTCAGGCCTTCCGGGTGTACGAGGGAAAGGATAGTAGCCTTGACCCTCCAGGTTGCCCAGAACACATGGGAACCAGTGGCAAGATTGTGTGGGACCTACTTTTTCCCCTGATGAACAAAGGGTACCACTTGTATGTTGATAATTTTTATACAAGTGTCCCTTTGTTCAAGCTGCTGTATTGTTTTGATACAGCAGCATGCGGTACTGTTCGCAAGAACCGCGTAGGTTTCCCAGCACAGCTTGTCGGCACCCGGTAAAAGGGGGGAGCCTCAGCTCTGCGCCAAGAGGAGCTGTTGGCGGTCAAGTACAGAGACAAGAAGGATGTATACCTTCTATCCACCATCCACACTGAGAGGTCTGTGGAGGTCTCTGTACGTGGCAGAGCTGAGCGCATCAGGAAGACAGTGTGCATCAAAGCCTATAACCGGCATATGGGTGGGGTTGATCTGGCAGATCAGCTGCTCCAGCCTACCAGATTATGCGGAAGTCAAGGGCCTGGTACAAAAAGGTTGCAATTTACCTGATGCAAATTGCAACCCACAATGCCTTTTTGCTCTGCAAAAAGGCAAACCCCGGAGACGCTCTCCTTTTTACAGTTTCAGCTCCAGGTCATTTCGGGGTTTTTGTACCAGGATGCACATGCTCCCCGGGCGGTGATGGGGGACAGAGTTGGGGCTACACATTTTATTTTATAAAATCCCCCTTACTGAGGGCAAACAGAAACCCCAAAAAAGATGCAGGGTGTGTTTCAAGAGGGGGCAGAGAGAGACACAATCTTTTACTGCCCAGAATGCCCTGGAAACCCGGTCTGTGTCTTGGGGACTGTTTCAAGATATATCACACTGTGCGTGATCTGTGATTTTTTTTTCTTTCTATTTTTTTCTTACACTCTAGTTAGTTAGTTCAGTTTAGTTTTTTTTTCTTTTACTGCACCAGACTTTTACATTTTATTCCTACATTTTTATGTTCTACAATTGCTGTATTTTGCCAAAATCTTGGCACACCTATGCATGGGGGGCATGGGTGTACTCAGGAGACCTTGCAGAAAACAACCTGGAGAGTTTTCATGCAGTAACAAACAACAGTGTCTCCTAAATCACAGTCCAAATCTAATGTGGGTGTAAAAATCTGAAAATTTAAAAATTACCGCCACACACCTCAAATGTTTTGGGCTAAAACCGTTGCATCCATGGCATCAAAGCACTCCATATGCAATACCTTGGGGTGTCAACATAACAAATATAAACAATTTTCTGGCAATAATTCAAACTGGGGTATGCAGTAGACCCAAAACCAAAGATAGGCCTAGCTGAAGAAATAATCTCAATTTCACCCAATGACAAAGTCATAAAAATTGTATTTGAACCTCCCAAAATCCTGGCAAACCTATACATGGGGGGCATGGGTGTACTCAGGAGACCTTGCAGAAAACAACCTGGAGAGTTTTCATGCAGTAACAAACAACAGTGTCTCCTAAATCACAGTCCAAATCTAATGTGGGTGTAAAAATCTGAAAATTGAAAAATTACCGCCACACACCTCAAATGTTTTTGGGCTAAAACCGTTGCATCCATGGCATCAAAGCACTCCATATGCAATACCTTGGGGTGTCAACATAACAAATATAAAAATTTTCTGGCAATAATTCAAACTGGGGTATGCGGTAGACCCAAAACCAAAGATAGGCCTAGCTGAAGAAATAATCTCAATTTCAACTCCACATGACAAAGTCATAAAAATTGTATTTGAACCTTCCAAAATCCTGGCAAACCTATACATGGGGGGCATGGGTGTACTCAGGAGACCTTGCAGAAAACACCTGGAGAGTTTTCATGGCAGTAACAAACAACCGTGTCTCCTAAATCACAGTCCCAAAACTGATTGTGGGTGTGAAAATGAAAAATGACCACCAAACAGTATCCAATTTGTTTGGAGCAAACGGTTGCATCCATGGCATAAAAACACTCCATTTACAATACTTTGGGTGTTAGCTTACCAAATATAATGAATGTTCATAAAATTGGGGTATGTAAAAAGGGCCCCTAAAAAGAAGATAAGCAAAGAAGTTACTGTATGTCAATAAAAAATTGACAAGCACATGTCAAAAGATTGGCGTAGCACCCCAAAAACAACAGAACAAATCTATATATGGGTGGTATCACTTTACTCAGAAGATGTTGCTGAACATATTTTGGGGTGTTTTTTGGCAGTAACCCATAACTGGATTTGACAATTCATGCCTAAAGTACAATGTGTGTGAAAAAATAACACAAAAAGTGACTACCTGAAAGTTTGACATAGAGCTAGTGCATGGAAAGTGTTAAAATACAACTCTTTGAAGCACCCTAGGGTGTGCTCTTTCTAAAAATATTTGGTTTGATGGGGGTAAATTACTTTGGCCGGCTTAAAAAATGTCCCAAATAGGACTGAGTGCATGATGACGAAATGGGAAAATCAAGTTGGAAAACTGAAATGCGGCACCCCCAAATAAGGCCTATTAGCCCCAAATGACCCGACATACCTATACATGGGTGGTATCACTTTACTCAGAAGATGTTGCTGAACATATTTTGGGGTGTTTTTTGGCAGTAACCATAACTGGATTTGACAATTCATGCCTAAAGTACAATGTGTGTGAAAAATAACACAAAAAGTGACTACCTGAAAGTTTGACATAGAGCTAGTGCATGGAAAGTGTTAAATATACAACTCTTTGAAGCACCCTAGGGTGTGCTCTTTCTCTAAAAAATATTTGGTTTGATGGGGGTAAATTACTTTGGCCGGCTTAAAAAATGTCCCAAATAGGACATGAGTGCATGATGACGAAATGGGAAAATTCCAAGTTGGAAAACTGAAATGCGCACCCGCCAAATAAGGCCTATTAGCCCCAAATGACCCGACATACCTATACATGGGTGGTATCAATTTACTCAGAAGATGTTGCTAAACATATTTTGGGGTGTTTTTTGGCAGTAACCCATAACTGGATTTGACAATTCATGCCTAAAGTACAATGTGTGTGAAAAAATAACCCAAAAAGTGACTACCTGAAAGTTTGACATAGAGCTAGTGCATGGAAAGTGTTAAAATACAATTCTTTGAAGCACCCTAGGGTGTGCCCTTTCTAAAAATATATGGTTTGATGGGGGTAAATTACTTTGGCCGGCTTCAAAAATGTCCCAAATAGGACATGGGTGCATGATGACGAAATGGGAAAATTCCAAGTTGGAAAATTGAAATGCGCACCCCCCAAATAAGGCCTATTAGCCCCCAAATGACCCGACATACCTATACATGGGTGGTATCAATTTACTCAGAAGATGTTGCTGAACATATGTTGGGGTGTTTTTTGGCAGTAACCCATAACTGGATTTGACAATTCATGCCTAAAGTACAATGTGTGTGAAAAAATAACACAAAAAGTGACTACCTGAAAGTTTGACATAGAGCTAGTGCATGGAAAGTGTTAAAATACAACTCTTTGAAGCACCCTAGGGTGTGCCCTTTCTAAAAATATATGGTTTTATGGGGGTAAATTACTTTGGCCGGCTTCAAAAATGTCCCAAATAGGACATGGGTGCATGATGACGATATGTGAAAATTCCAAGTTGGAAAACTGAAATGCGCACCCCCCAAATAAGGCCTATTAGCCCCCAAATGACCCGACATACCTATACATGGGTGGTATCAATTTACTCAGAAGATGTTGCTAAACATATTTTGGGGTGTTTTTTGGCAGTAACCCATAACTGGATTTGACAATTCATGCCTAAAGTACAATGTGTGTGAAAAAATAACACAAAAAGTGACTACCTGAAAGTTTGACATAGAGCTAGTGCATGGAAAGTGTTAAAATACAATTCTTTGAAGCACCCTAGGGTGTGCCCTTTCTAAAAATATATGGTTTGATGGGGGTAAATTACTTTGGCCGGCTTCAAAAATGTCCCAAATAGGACATGGGTGCATGATGACGAAATGGGAAAATTCCAAGTTGGAAAAATGAAATGCGCACCCCCCAAATAAGGCCTATTAGCCCCCAAATGACCCGACATACCTATCATGGGTGGTATCAATTTACTCAGAAGATGTTGCTGAACATATGTTGGGGTGTTTTTTGGCAGTAACCTTAACTGGATTTGACAATTCATGCCTAAAGTACAATGTGTGTGAAAAAATAACACAAAAAGTGACTACCTGAAAGTTTGACATAGAGCTAGTGCATGGAAAGTGTTAAAATACAACTCTTTGAAGCACCCTAGGGTGTGCCCTTTCTAAAAATATATGGTTTTATGGGGGTAAATTGCTTTGGCCGGCTTCAAAAATGTCCCAAATAAGGACATGGGTGCATGATGACGAAATGTGAAAATTCCAAGTTGGAAAACTGAAATGCGCACCCCCAAATAAGGCCTATTAGCCCCCAAATGACCATACATACCTATACATGGGTGGTATCATTTACTCAGAAGATGTTGCTGAACATATTTTGGGGTGTTTTTTGGCAGTAACCCATAACTGGATTTGACAATCAATTCATGCCTAAATACACATGTGTGTGAAAAAATAACACAAAAAGTGACTACCTGAAAGTTTGACATAGAGCTAGTGCATGGAAAGTGTTAAAATACAATTCTTTGAAGCACCTTAGGGTGTGCCCTTTCTAAAAATATATGGTTTGATGGGGGTAAATTACTTTGACCGGCGGCTTCAAAATGTCCCAAATAGGACATGGGTGCATGATGACGAAATGGGAAAATTCACAGTGGAAAACTGAAATGCGCACCCCCAAATAAGCCTATTAGCCCCCAAATGACCCGACAATACCTATACATGGGTGGTATCAATTTACTCAGAGGATGTTGCTGAACATATTTTGGGGTGTTTTGTGGCAGTAGCCCATAACTGGATTTGAATTCATGCTAAAGTAACATGTGTGTGAAAAAAATAACACAAAAAGTGACTACCTGAAAGTTTGACATAGAGCTAGTGCATGGAAAGTGTTAAAATACAACTCTTTGAAGTACCCTAGGGTGTGCCCTTTCTAAAAATATATGGTTTGATGGGGGTAAATTACTTTGGCCGGCTTCAAAAATGTCCCAAATAGGACATGGGTGCATGATGACGAAATGGGAAAATTCCAAGTTGGAAAACTGAAATGCGCACCCCCCAAATAAGGCCTATTAGCCCCCAAATGACCCAACATACCTATACATGGGTGCTATCAATTTACTCAGAAGATGTTGCTGAACATATTTTGGGGTGTTTTTTGGCAGTAAACCTTAAAGTTCACAGTACATGTATTCTTAAATTGTGTTCAAAAAAAAAAATCACCAAAACATTTTTTTTTCTCAAACTTTGGCATAGATTTGTGGTAAAATGGTTTGCATGGAAAGAGTCAAAATACCCCAAGTTTAATACCTTGATTTGTGTACTTTTAAAAAATATGTATATGTGGAGGGTTATTCAGGACTTAGTGACAGATATTAGTGTTACAATGTCACTATCACTAGTTTTGAAAATAAACTCTTTGGAAATGGCAAAGTGCTACTTGCACTTATTGTTGCATAAAATAAGGAAAAAGCGAGGAATATGTAAACATTGGGTATTGCTAAACTCAGAACTAAATTTAGAAACTACTAGGGAATTAAATTTTTTTGACGGTTGTTGATACATAAGAAATTTTGGGGGTCAAAGTTCGAAAAAGTGGTGTTTTTTCAATTTGTTTTGTAATATTTCACAATATTTTTTATAGTAAATTATATGAAATGATGAAAAAAATTGTATCTTTATAAAGTCCATTTAATGACGAGAAAAATAGTGTAAAATATGTGTGGGTTACATAAACGAGTAAGAGGAAAATTTGACGTAAACACTAACAGCGCAGAAACGTAAAAACAGCAGCGGTCACTAAAGGACGGATTTGTGTAAAACCGCCCGGTCACTAAGGGGTTAATGAATTGCATGTCTCCTGTTATAGGTTTCTCTTTGATAAATACTGAAGAAAAATAATCATTTAAAATTTCTGCCTTATCCTGATCTTCAGTTAACAATAACCCTGACTCAGATTTTAGTGAACCTACATTTTCACTCTTGGGTTTTTTAGAATTTATGTACCTAAAGAATCTTTTAGGGTTGGTCTTGCTCTCTTTGGCTATTTCTTTTTCATTGTGGTTGTGTATAGAGATGCTGTGAGGCTGTGTATAGAGATGCTGATGGGGTTGTGTATAGAGATGCTGATGGGGTTGTGTATAGAGATGCTGTGAGGCTGTGTA
>RXON01004894.1:0-14934 GCA_009667805.1 Leptobrachium leishanense
CCAAGCTCTCATGGATACTGCCCCAGCTCATGGATATGCCCCAGCTCATGGATACTGCCCCCAAGCTCTCATGGATATATGCCCCAGCTCATGGATACTGCCCCCAAGCTCTCATGGATATATGCCTCAGCTCATGGATACTGCCCCCAAGCTCTCATGATATATGCCCCAGCTCACGGATACTGTCCCCAAGCTCTCATGGATATATGCCCCAGCTCATGGATACTGCCCCCAAGCTCTCATGGATATATGCCTCAGCTCATGGATACTGCCCCCAAGCTCTCATGGATATATGCCCCAGCTCACGGATACTGTCCCCAAGCTCTCATGGATATATGCCCCAGCTCATGGATATTGCTCCCCAGCTCAGACCCCAGACCAGACATGGGGCGGCTGTTCCAATGCTCTATCGGCATTCGGACAGCCGCCCCTGGAGCTCTCCGGCATACTTACCTTCTCGAGCGGCGCCGACAAAGTCTTCGCGCGTGCGCTCGTTGAAGGACCCTAGCCGCGATCACGTGGGACTCCCACGTGAACGAGCGGAAGCGCGGAAACTCTCCCGGCGCCACTCAGGAAGGTAAGTATGCCGGAGAGCTCCAGGGGCGGCTGTCCGAATGCCGATAGTGCATTCGAACAGCCGCCCAAGTCCCTCGGATGCCGGCAAGCAGGCTCAATTCTGGCTTCCGGTATCGGGGGCATCCTTGGAATTAGTCCGCAGTCCGGTGGGCTTCTAGCCCGCCGGACTGCATCTCAAAAAAAAATACTCGCCCGGTGCCCGGATCTTCATGTCCCGGGCGATATAATTCCCACACCCCTGAATGGTATATTATGAGTCTGCCGGACAGAACGACGATATATAAGGCTAGGGTCAGACGAACGCATTTTTATGTTGTCTGTGAAAAAGTGCGTTCGAACGAATGGACGCATTTTTTCACAGAATACGTGATAGCGGTCATACGATGCGCATTTTCGTCCGTGATTTTGTACGGATCATCAATAAAACTCTTTTTGCGTCTGGACGTTATGTTGGCCGGACATTAGCAGTGTCTGACGTCTCCTAATCAAGCACACACGCCGCTAGTGGACGCAGCGCACTCTGTACGTCAGTACCTGCGGTTTCACGTTCTCGAAAAAATGCGTTCATTTTCCACTTGCGTTGCGCAGCCGGACTTTTGTGCGACCGTACTTCGTATATTGGCCGTCATTGCCCGGCATCTGCTGCTAGTGCGGCCGTGATTAAGTGCGGCTGCACGCGCGTTTGCACTGCCTCAGTCTGACCCTAGCCTAATATGTCTGGGTCATATACTAAAATAAGGCTTCAAAACACGTTTAAACAAGATGAGCGAAACAGGTAAAAATGAGCTCAACACAGAGGCGTGAAATGCCTCAGCCGCGAAAGGGTTAAAAAAAATGCATGAGAATAATTTAATCCTATAAATAATAATATAAAAGTCTGTTACTGTCATGCCCCAACCCTTGGAGCCTGCTGTGGCTAGTCTGGGAGACTGTCTGCATCCACTCAAGGGTTAACTTCTGTTCTGGATACCTGTGTGATTTGCTTAAAACCTGGTCACGCCCTTTCCTCTACCATCTGGCATTGTTCTACCTGCTTTGCTACTGAACAGGATTCCCCTCCTGAGCTCCTGCACATCACTGCAATCCTGATCCTGTATGTTGCTGTTTATTTTCATGCACTATATCTCCAAGTATCCAGTTTCAATGTAAACCACTGCAGTGATTCCAGGTATCATTTTCTGCTACTAGAGACTGTGCTCATTCCACTATCACTGCGCACTCCATTCTGCAGCACCTGGAGAGATTTCAAGGATTACCCTGCTGCAACAGTCACCATATCTGCTGAACCAGAGACTGTGTGTTATTCAGCTGTACCTGTCCATCGCTGTGGACTGCATACTGCAGTATCTGGATATATATATTATAACAAAGATCACCGTTGTGCTTCTTGGTTTCTTACCTGCTGTTATCAAGCTCTGTGTCTTCATTATCTGCCACGGTTTCAATATACATTTATACCTGCATCATTTGTATCCAGTGCCTTTATTAACCCGTTCAACCCCAGCGCCTGGGATATATACTGAACTTTGGGTCCCACTTCGGCTCACGCCTGGTGCCACCCTGACAGATACAGAACAAAGAAAACACCATTAAAAAATGTGAATCAAAAATTACGCAGATAAAATCCAGAAAAAAGCCTAAAAATTTCTAAAGTAAAAGCATAAGAATACTTTCGGTGCACTTCGGAGCGCTCTAAAAAGATTAACCATTACTTCTCTATGGGGATTTCACTGCCCTCAAACAGGCACCGTATGTGCAGGCAATTCGCCAGGATTTGGCAAATTGACTGCTCTCTGGATAGCCGAATGGCCAAGAAAGGTAACCGAACGCTGATTTTCAGTGTTCGGTTACCTTTCTCCAGCCATTCGGATCTCTTTGAATAACCCTTCTAATGACTGCCCATCAGTGGTGTATTTTGGCCTAGGCCAACAAGGCCTAGGCCTAGGGCGGCACTTTCCAGGGGGCGGCGGCCCGCACTGGTGGCCCCACCCCTAAAAAAAAAATATATATATTTTTTTTTTACTTTTGCAAAGTATTTTGCCAGGAAGGATGCATTGAGATTTCACTAATTTTCAAGCATGTCCTGGGTAGGCAAGGCCTAGGCATTCACTTTCCAGGGGGCAGCAAAAAACCTCACCACTAAATGGGTTACTCACAGAGCAGCGAAATGACGCCAACATTTTGGTGTTCTGTAGTTCCCTGCACTTCGGAGAATAAAATTTCCCCACCCTGCAGCGAATTCACCATTCACCGCAGGGTCCCCAAAGTGCATGGAGTCGGCCGCTGAATGCCGCCACCGCAAATCCGTGGCCTGCTCTTTTCAAAAGAACTACTGAACGAAAATGTCTGGAATTTACATATAAGATCCTATGATTCATAATAAAAAGTTCTGTTACAAAAAAAAGAAAAACCGCTATTAAAAAAAAAAAGGGGGGGGGAATTTTGCTGAAAAATTACTAAAAGGTACTAAAAAAAATCAATAAAGACTTTTTACTGCAGATTAAAATAATAAATGGTTTATTAGATATTGCATAAAAACGGGAATATTTTTAACATTAAACCTATGGGGTTCGCCTGAATAAACCTGCTGATTGAAACCACCGAACATCAGGGCATTTCACTGCCATTTCTCTGCTGTTTGGTGTTTTCTGAATAGATTAACTATTACTTCTCTATGGGGATTTGCAATGCCTTCAAACAGCACCGTACTTGCTGGCAGTTCGCCAAACTTGTGTGTGAGCATATCACAGAGCAGTGGTGTGTACTTAGGGGAGTGGCGGAGGGCGGGCCGCCCCAAGGTACCAGTGATTATTTGAGTGTCATTAGGGGTTACTAGGAGGTTCCACTGTCACTGTGTGTCAGCTTTGAGCTGTGTTCTCAAACAACGAGTAGCGGAGCAGGGCGTTTGCATATGGAATAAAATCGAATAGAATAAAAATCTGATGCACTCATACACACCGCACATTGCATTGCTGGGAGTTTTATTGCTGTGGATTCTGATACACTGATACACACTGCACATTGCATGTTGTTGGAGTTTTATTGCTGTGGATTCAGTGTTACACACTGCATATTACTGTGAGTTTTATTGCCCTGGAGCTCTGGGATACGCTCATACACACTGCACATTACTGTGAGTTTTATTGCTGTGCAGTTCTGATATGCTCATACACAGTGCCCATTTCTGTGGGTTTTATTGCTGTGCAGCTTTGTGATACACTCATATGCAGTGCACCTTTCTGTGGATTTTATTGTTCAACCAATTAGAGCGGCTGTGATCCAGTATACTTGACATGCGTGGCATGTTCTTTTGTAAAAATGCTTGAATTTAAACATTTCATAATTTTATTATAACAGATACATTTGAAATGGTATACAAAATATACAAGTAGGCACTTGGTATCCCTTTAATATAAAGAGAGGAAAAGCGGCGCCTCTAAGAAGGAAGGTGGAGCTTAAAGAGGAAGGGTAGGGATTAACCAGGAAGAGGTTGTCCCTTGACAGGAAGGGGTGCCTCAATTTAAATTAGCGGGTGCACGAGTTTAGTCAGGCCTAGGGCAGCACAAAAACCTAAATACACCACTGCTGCCATCATGGGATAAACTCCTTACTGAGAACAGGTCCCTTCATGGAGCTCCCGCAGATCAAGGTTAAATAGAACCTGGAGGAGGAGTACCTGTGGCAGGGAGGGGTGCATACCCAAGAGATTCATATAGAAAACATATGGGGGGGGGGAGCACTCAACTTAACCCCTTAACGCCGCAGGACGTACATTTACGTCCTGCATTAGGCGGGCTTTGCCGCCGCAGGACGTAAATGTACGTCCTCGGCGTTTAGAGCCCCCCCGGAGATACTCACCTTCTCCGGTCGCTCCCACGCTGTTCTGACTCCCCCGGAGTCAGATCAGTGCGATCCCTCCTCCGGCGTTGTGACGTCATCGCGCCGGCGGCGCGATGACGTCAGTTTCAGGCGTCCCCCCCGCCGGAGCAGGGGAAGCGCCTGGAGGGAGGGATCCTTCGGATCCCTCTATCTCCCGATCGCCTGGTCGGCGGCTGTGGCCAGCATCGCTGGAAGGGTCACAGCCTGACCTTTCCAGCGATGTATGGGGGGTTAACCCCTTAGTTGCCAGGTCGCGACGGGCACTAATTTGTGCCTGATCGCGGCCTATTTCCGGTGGGGGCCGCCATCTTGGATGGCAGCCCCCACCTCTGGGTACCCCCCCGGTCAACTGACTCATCGCGCCATGCGCGATGATGTCAGTTAACCGGGAACCCCCTAGCTGCAAAGGGATTTCCTATGGAAATCCCTTGCAGGAGATAGGGGGTTCTTTGAACCCCTTTATCTCCTGATCGGTGGCAGCTAGGGGGTCATGGCTGATATTGCTGGAAAGGCCAGAGCATGGCCTTTCCAATGATATCAAACATGACCATGGTAAAAGTGAAATAAAAGTGTAAAAAAAGTAAAAATAAAAATAATAAATTAAATAATAAAAAATAATAAATATAATAATAAAAAAAATTTGTTTTTTTAATACAGCACTATTGTTCACATTTCAATTATAATGTGAACAATGATGCTTCACTAATGATTTTTTTTTTGGGGCGTTTAGCTAAAAATCACGCAATTTCTCCCCAAAAAAAAAATGGGTTCACCGTTCTAATTTTTTTAACAAATCTACCCAATAGAATATGACCGCAGAGCCTCGGATAATAAAAATTTAAAAAAAAAACACTTTACACACTGTGGAAGATTGAATTTTATTGAAAATTCAATTTTTTTTACATTTTTTGTTATAGCATTTTGGCAGGGCATGACATATACATATAATAATGATATATTATTAACCACTTGGCTGCTAAGAACGCGCTCAGCGTGTCCAGTCAAGTGGTGCCTAGGCTGCGGAGGACGTGCTAAGTGCGTCCTATCTCCGCAGTCTGCGATCGGCCGGTATTTCGGCCTCCCGGTGCGGGCTGACATCTTGGATGTCAGCTCTGCTGCCGGGACCCCGGCCGGCTGAATAGCGTCATTGTGATGGGCGCGATGACGTCTATTCTAGGCACCCCTCTGCCAGAGCACGGAAGTGCCTGAAGGGGAGGGGGAGAGGTCTTTTGGACCTCTCTCCCTCCCCATCTGTAAGGGGCACAAAAAAAATGCAGGCACCGCTTTCAAGTGCACAGTCTGTCCTTTTAAGTGGTGGCTGCCTTTAACCCCTTAGGGAAAGAATAGCGATTTGGCGCCAACATCTTTGATGTCGGCCAAGCCTCTGGGATCTCCCCCACATGGACGCAATGATGTCGGTTCGGGAGTCAACCCCTAGCTGTCACCTATGATGGAGATAAAGGGGTCCAATGACCCCTCTATCTCCTGATGCGTGGCAGCTAAGGGAGTAGAGGTAACGTCACTGCTCTGCATGGAGAGAGCCTGTGGAGACATGGGTTTAAGCACCTCTCCAGTAAGTGTCCTTGAGCAAGACACCCAATGGTACATACTCGCCACCCAGGACATACTTGAAAACTAGAGAAATCTCAATGTATCCTTCCTGGTAAAATCCTTTGTCAAAAAAATAAATGTTGAGCATGGCCTTTCCAATGATACCAAACATGACTATGCTAACCCAAAAATATAAATAAAAAAAACTATTTTTTATGGTTTGTTTTATTAATGCAGCAATATTGTTCCCTTTCAATTATAATGTGAACAATGATGCTGCACTAACGATTTTTTCTATGGGGGTTGCTAAAAATCATGTAATTTCCCCCCAAAAAATGTAACGAGTCCCCATTTCTAATTTTTTTAACATGCGCACCTTATAGAAAATATAAACACAAAGGCTCGGATGATAAAATGTGAAAAAAACCTCTTTACACGCTTTAGGCTGGGGTCAGACTAACGCATTTTTAACGTGCGTTTAGGCGCACTTAATCACGGCCGTGCTAGCAGCAAATGCCGGGCAATGACGGCCAATATGCGAAGTACGGCCGCACGAAAGTCCGGCCGCGCAACGCAAGTGGAAAATGAACAAATTTTTTCGAAAAAGCAGAATCTCTATTACTGAGGTACAGAGTGCGCTACAGAGTCCGCTACCGGCGTGTTTGCGTGATTAGGAGATGTTAGACGCTGCTCATGTCCGGCCTACATAACGTCCAGACGCAAAAAGTGTTTTTTATTGACGATCCGTAAAAAATCACGCACGAAAATGCGCGTCGTCTGACCGTTTTCGTGCATGCCGTGAAAAACTACGTTAATGCGTTTGGACACACTTTTTGACTGTCGCTGAGAATAATGCGTTCGTTTGACCCTAGCCTTAGGCTAGGGTCAGACGGACACATTTTTTGCATCATCCGTAAAAAAGTGAGTCCGAACACATGGACGTACTTTTTCACGGAATACGCGATAGCGGATATACGACACGCAATTACGGCCGTGATTTTTTACGCATCCAAACCAGGAAACTTTGGGTGTCTGGATGTTATGTAGGCCGGGCATGAGCAGCGTCTGAGCATGAGCTGCTACCTCGGCCGTCATAAAGTGTGGCTAAAGCAGCACGTTCGT
Organism: Leptobrachium leishanense; assembly: GCA_009667805.1. NCBI lineage: Eukaryota > Metazoa > Chordata > Amphibia > Anura > Megophryidae > Leptobrachium > Leptobrachium leishanense. Next base: position 7,129 of record RXON01004894.1, read on the forward strand.
ACTGCGTTTGTCTGAGCCCAGCGGTAGATGATCGAAAATCCCTATTCTATTGCATTTTTTGTTATAATATACAGACAGGGCATGACATATACATATAATAATGATATATTGTGAATCTGCTGAGTCTGCCGGAAAGAACGATATATAATATGTCTGGGTTGTATAATAAAACGTGGCTTGAAATCGCGTTTAAAGATGATGAGCAAAAGCGGTAAAAATGAGTCAGCACACAGGTGTGAAACGGCTCAGCAGTGAAGGGGTTAAAGAATAGCAGTTTTTTTCTTAATTTTTCTTTAATTTCCCGGTTCTGTGGCTGATTGGCTTTATTTGGATTCTGGACGGTGTGCTGCTCAGTCCAAAATGCCCCATGCCCTGGACTTAATCTTTGTCCCATTACGAGCCTGCTATAGGCTATTGGACTGTGATGTCACTTCCGTTGCGGCAGTTTGAAGAGTCAAATATATTATTTGAACCTTTGTCAGACAGCTTACCTGATGGCCTAGTGGTTAGGTGCAAAGGCAATGAGAATGTTCGCAGGGACCAACGAGCCCAACGCCCAGAGTTCGAGCCCCATCAGCTAAGCTTTTTCCTTTAATTTTTTTAAAAATACTCATTCTCTTCATGGGATGCACTAATCCTCATATTAGCACTTATTTTCACTAAAAACCCTACAGCTTCTTTACAATTTTTAGGACAAGCACAGCTTCTCTGGACACACAGACACCTACGTCACGCACGCTGAGACACCGGTCACATGACACAATGCGCAGCCGCACTGACAACTACTAGCATCGCTGCTGCTTCAAGCCAGGAAACTGCATGGCCGCCGACACCCACTCCCTCCCAGACATCACACAACGGGGCAGGAAGGGAGTGACACGCTTCCCCCACCCAGCTCCCCCCCCACTCCCAGCCGATCATACAGGGAGAGAGTGAGGCAGCCCCCCCCCCTGTCAGTCACACAGGGAGAGAGTGAGTGAGGCAGCCCCCCCCTGTCAGTCACACAGGGAGAGAGTGAGTGAGGCAGCCCCCCCCCTGTCAGTCACACAGGGAGAGAGTGAGTGAGGCAGCCCCCCCTGTCAGTCACACAGGGAGAGAGTGAGTGAGGCAGCCCCCCCTGTCAGTCACACAGGGAGAGAGTGAGTGAGGCAGCCCCCCCCCCGTCAGTCACACAGGGAGAGAGTGAGTGAGGCAGCCCCCCCTGTCAGTCACACAGGGAGAGAGTGAGTGAGGCAGCCCCCCCCTGTCAGTCACACAGGGAGAGAGTGAGTGAGGCAGCCCCCCCCTGTCAGTCACACAGGGAGAGAGTGAGTGAGGCAGCCCCCCCCCCGTCAGTCACACAGGGAGAGAGTGAGTGAGGCAGCCCCCCCCCTGTCAGTCACACAGGGAGAGAGTGATTGAGGCAGCCCCCCCTGTCAGTCACACAGGGAGAGAGTGTTGAGGCAGCCCCCCCTGTCAGTCACACAGGGAGAGAGTGAGTGAGGCAGCCCCCCCTGTCAGTCACACAGGGAGAGAGTGAGTGAGGCAGCCCCCCCCTGTCAGTCACACAGGGAGAGAGTGAGTGAGGCAGCCCCCCCTGTCAGTCACACAGGGAGAGAGTGAGTGAGGCAGCCCCCCCCTGTCAGTCACACAGGGAGAGAGTGAGTGAGGCAGCCCCCCCTGTCAGTCACACAGGGAGAGAGTGAGTGAGGCAGCCCCCCCTGTCAGTCACACAGGGAGAGAGTGAGTGAGGCAGCCCCCCCCTGTCAGTCACACAGGGAGAGAGTGAGTGAGGCAGCCCCCCCTGTCAGTCACACAGGGAGAGAGTGAGTGAGGCAGCCCCCCCCCTGTCAGTCACACAGGGAGAGAGTGAGTGAGGCAGCCCCCCCCTGTCTCAGCCCCCCCCCCCTGCCAGCTATAGAATCTGGGAAGGAGTTGCTGATCTTCACCCCTGGGGGGCATCGGATTCCAGGAGGCACAGGGGTCCTTTAATAACATTAATAATAATCATTAAATACACATTCTGCTGTTTTCACACAGGGTTCACACTTTCTCCCTTTGTTTTATGGCATTTTATGGGTATTTCATTTGTTCTTGCTGTAATGGCATCTGAGGGGTTACTGGCGAGGCTGTGTGCCGCACTGTGTGGTAATCACAAGGCTTTCTCCTAGTTTTGTGGCGTTTCAGGGGTTAATGCGGCGCTGGTTACTGGTTTATATTTTCCATTCTGTTTCCGGCATTTCAGGAGTTAATTTCGCCGACTTCGCTTTGAATTCAGCTTTCACCGCAAGGTTCACAGAGTGCGCCGAAGGGATCCGTCAATAAACCTGCCGAATACAGCCGACGAGTCGCTGAAGAGAATGCCGAATGCCAGCGATCAGCCGGTGAAATAAGCCTAATCGACCGTCACACTGAGGGTAAAGAAAAAAAAAATAATGCATGTAAATAACGAAAAAGTCCTATAAATAATAAAAACAAAGTTCTGTTACAGAATAAAAAAAATTGTCTTTTACAAAAAAATGGGAATCAAAAATTTCACCGACAAAAAAAAACAGAGAAATGCCTGAACAATTCTAAAAAAAAATTTAAAAAATACCATTTACTGCAAATAAAAAGAATAAACGGTTTATTTTTACTTTGAAACCTATGGGATTCGTCTGTTTAAACCTGTCGAACAAAACCACCGAAAAACTGGGCATTTCAACAACTTTTCAGTGCAGTTCGGCGTTCTCTAAATAGATTGTCCCAAAGAGAAGTAATGGTTAATTTCACTGCCACGATTTGGGGAAAATTGCACTTTATTTCACTTTATTTCATTTCTCCAATATTTATTGAATTGCCATCTTTCTGGAGAGCCGAATTGCCACGAAATTGCACCGTACAGTGAAATTCACCATTCGGTACAAAAGGGGAAATGTTCAGCGCTTTTTGAATAACCCTTTACTTTACCGGCATTTCAGAGGTTATGACGGCAAATACATATTTACAATGGTTTGAAAGGTATTTTAATATGATAGGTAGTTTTTAATTCTTGCATTAGTGTGAAATCCCCCCCCTCCCATTTCAAGTGTCAAACCCTGCAAGTCTTTTTCTTGCACAGGATGCTAGCCTGTGGAATTTAGCCGATTTCCTGTCTGTTCACACACCCTTTCCTGTACAGTGTAAGCTAGAGAAAAGCCGTCTCTGAATCATATGTAGTAATTTTTGTCTCACTGTTGGTTAAACTCTGACGTAGAAATGTATCTGTATGCTGATTGGCTATAAGTTCTTTGAAATCTAATAAAATAGTCTGTCTAGGAAATTATATTTAGACATGACGGACGCTACATTGCTTTGTGGCTGATTTTGGTGTCTCTCGCCATGGCGTAGCGCAGCGTCGGTTTTCAATTTTGATATATGAGAAGAAACTTGGAAAAGGTTTATTGAAATTTCATAAATGGTAATTAGAATAGGGAATTTGTTTTTGTTTGCTTAAAATTCCAATTTATCATGCTTTATTCCTCAATCTGTTTCCCTTGCCGCTATACCTACCGTAATGTAACAGCGATATAGAAAGGGTAGTAGATACATGGAATAGTCTCCCGGTGTGAACAGTAACAGTTTCCATGTTTCTACTACTCTTTCTATATCACTGTTACTAGGGATGCACTGATACCACATTTTTAAGAGCGAGTACAAGTATCAATACTTTTTTAACCCTTTCGCTGCTGATGCTTTTCCCGCCCCTATGCTGAGGTCATTTTTACCTGTTTTGCGCATCATGTTTAAACGTGTTTTGAAGGCTTATTTTAGTATATGACCCAGACATATTATATATCGTTCTTTCCGTCAGACTCGGTAGATTCATAATATGTCATTATTATATGTATACGTTATGTCATGTCTGTATATTATAACAAAAAATGCAATAAAATATGTATTTTCAATAATTTACAATGTGTAAAGTGTTTTTTTCCACATTTTAACATGCGAGCAATTGCGGTTTATTTTTGTATGGGGTGCGCTTGTTAAAAAATTAGAGATGGGGTCTCGTTACATTTTTTTTTGGGGAAAATGACACTATTTTTTACAAACGCACCGCATACAAAAATCGTTAGTGCAGCATCATTGTTCACATTATAATTCAAATGGGAACAATATTGCTGCATTAACAAACCCAAAAAAAAAAAAAAAAGTGTTTAATTTTTTTTTTTAATTTTTTTTTTTTTTTTTACAAAATTTTTCACTGTAGTGTTGGTATCGTTGGAACGGCCATGCTCTGGCCGATCCAACGATACCAAAATTTAACCCCTAACTGCCACGGATCGGGAGATAGGGAGTTCATTGGAACTCCCTATCTCCACAGTTGGTGGCAGTTAGGGGTTAAGTCTAGGACTGGCGTCATCGTGCTACGCACGATGACGCCAGTCCTCTGGGGGAGTTCCCGGAGGCTTGGCCGACATCCAAGATGTCGGCCAGCTCCGGGAAAGGATCGCGAACCGGCGCTTTTCAGCGCCGATTCGCGATCCAGCTCCCCAGGGGTTAATGCCAGGCATCATTTGGAAGGGCAGGCTGTGCCCTTCCAAATGATGCCTGGGTTAATCCCCTGTGCGCCGCCGATCGGGAGGAGAGAGGTCCGAAGGACCTCCCCCCCTCCCTTTCAGGCGCCTCCTCCGCACATGCGGGGGGGGCGCCTGAATTAGGTGTCATCGCGCCCCCGCGATGACACCTAATGCTGGCGGCTGCTGGTCCGGATGCGCGGCTGACATCCAGGATGTCAGCCCGCACCGGAGGGGCCAGCGATCGGCCGGAACCCGGCCGAACGCTGACCCCAATGTGAGGACGCGCTCAGCGCGTCCTCAGCACACCAGCGGGAATGCTGAGGACGCGCTGAGCGCGTCCTTAGCATTCAAGTGGTTAAGGTACTCACCGATACCGAGTGCCGGCACTTTTAAAGTCATGTGACTCCTTTCCAATAAAATAATTTTTTTTGCTGAAAATCTGTCCAGTTTATGTTTATATTGAAATGTATGGCCAGACACCCCATTCCCCCCCCGCACACACCCTGACTGTGCACCTCATCTCAGATACATGTACATAGACCTCAGACCAGACATACATACATACATATATATATATTTTAGACCAAACATACATACAGCTGTCTAGTCTGAGAGATTATATACTGTATATAATGAATGTGTTTGATTGGAGTGCTCTCTCCCTGGTTTTGTTTGTATTTTGTTGTTGAGACGCACCCGCACTGAATGCTTAGTTTAGGTTGAGTGCTACCCCCCCCATATGTTTTCTATATGAATCTCTTGGGTATGCACCCCTCCCTGCCACAGGTACTCCTCCTCCAGGTTCTATTTAACCTAGATCTGCGGGAGCTCCATGAAGGGACCTGTTCCTCAGTAAGGGAGTTTATCCCATGATGGGCAGCAGTGGTGTATTTAGGTTTTGTGCTGCCCTAGGCCTGACTAAACTCGTGCACCCCCTAATTTAAATTTGAGGCACACCTCTTCCTGGTTAATCCCTACCCTTCCTCTTTAAACTCCACCTTTTCCTCTTAGAGCGCCGCCTTTTCCTCTCTTTATATTAAAAGTGGATACCAAGTGCCTACTTGTATATTTTGTATACCATTTCAAATGTATCTGTTATAATAAAATTATGAAATGTTTAAATTCAAGCATTTTTACAAAGAACATGCCACGCATGTCAAGTATACTGGATCACAGCCGCTCTAATTGGTTGAACAATAAAATCCACAGAAAGGTGCACTGCATATGAGTGTATCACAAAGCTGCACAGCAATAAAACCCACAGAAATGGGCACTGTGTATGAGCATATCAGAACTGCACAGCAATAAAACTCACAGTAATGTGCAGTGTGTATGAGCGTATCCCAGAGCTCCAGGGCAATAAAACTCACAGTAATATGCAGTGTGTAACACTGAATCCACAGCAATAAAACTCCCAACAATGCAATGTGCAGTGTGTATGAGTGTATCAGAATCCACAGCAATAAAACTCCCAGCAATGCAATGTGCGGTGTGTATGAGTGCATCAGATTTTTATTCTATTCGATTTTATTCCATATGCAAACGCCCTGCTCCGCTACTCGTTGTTTGAGAACACAGCTCAAAGCTGACACACAGTGACAGTGGAACCTCCTAGTAACCCCTAATGACACTCAAATAATCACTGGTACCTGGGGCGGCCCGCCCTCCGCCACTCCCCTAAGTACACCACTGCTCTGTGATGTGCTCACACACAAGTTTGGCGAACTGCCAGCAAGTACGGTGCTGTTTGAAGGCATTGCAAATCCCCATAGAGAAGTAATAGTTAATCTATTCAGAAAACACCAAACAGCAGAGAAATGGCAGTGAAATGCCCTGATGTTCGGTGGTTTCAATCAGCAGGTTTATTCAGGCGAACCCCATAGGTTTAATGTTAAAAATATTCCCGTTTTTATGCAACATCTAATAAACCATTTATTATTTTAATCTGCAGTAAAAAGTCTTTATTGATTTTTTTTTAGTACCTTTTAGTAATTTTTCAGCAAAATTCCCCCCCCCTTTTTTTTTTAATAGCGGTTTTTCTTTTTTTTGTAACAGAACTTTTTATTATGAATCATAGGATCTTATATGTAAATTCCAGACATTTTCGTTCAGTAGTTCTTTTGAAAAGAGCAGGCCACGGATTTGCGGTGGCGGCATTCAGCGGCCGACTCCATGCACTTTGGGGACCCTGCGGTGAATGGTGAATTCGCTGCAGGGTGGGGAAATTTTATTCTCCGAAGTGCAGGGAACTACAGAACACCAAAATGTTGGCGTCATTTCGCTGCTCTGTGAGTAACCCATTTAGTGGTGAGGTTTTTTGCTGCCCCCTGGAAAGTGAATGCCTAGGCCTTGCCTACCCAGGACATGCTTTAACCTACATGCCTTACCTACAAAACCTCACCTAACTCAGCGCCCCACTACCTGTCCTCACTAATCACCAAATACACCCCAGCCCGCTCCCTAAAGGTCAAACAGTGACCTGCGCCTAGCTTCTCCCCGCATCACCTCTTCCCATGATAGACTGCAGGATTTCTCACGCGCAGCCCCCACTCTCTGGAACGCTCTCCTCGTGCTGTCAGACTTTCCTAAAACTTTCTTCTTCAAACGCTCCTGAAAACATTGCTATTTAGGGAAGCCTACCACCCAACTCACTGACGCAACCATCAATCACTCTCACCTTACAGTCCTTCCTCCTGTTTCCAACCCCAACCCTCCTAGATTGTGAGTTCCTACGGGAATAGGGCCTCATCTCCTCCTGTACTGTTTGTCAAATGTTGTTCAATGTATTGTAACCTGTCTGTACTGTGCTTATTGTACAGCGCTGCGGAATATGCTGGCGCTTTATAAATTAAATAATAATAATGCTTGAAAATTAGTGAAATCTCAATGCATCCTTCCTGGCAAAATACTTTGCAAAAGTAAAAAAAAAAATATATATATTTTTTTTAGGGGTGGGGCCACCAGTGCGGGCCGCCGCCCCCTGGAAAGTGCCGCCCTAGGCCTAGGCCTTGTTGGCCTAGGCCAAAATACACCACTGATGGGCAGTCATTAGAAGGGTTATTCAAAGAGATCCGAATGGCTGGAGAAAGGTAACCGAACACTGAAAATCAGCGTTCGGTTACCTTTCTTGGCCATTCGGCTATCCAGAGAGCAGTCAATTTGCCAAATCCTGGCGAATTGCCTGCACATACGGTGCCTGTTTGAGGGCAGTGAAATCCCCATAGAGAAGTAATGGTTAATCTTTTTAGAGCGCTCCGAAGTGCACCGAAAGTATTCTTATGCTTTT